>JANHGL010003497.1:26184-57044 GCA_024611195.1 Ceyx melanurus | reverse complement strand
CATTCCAAAGGTATTTAAAATATTTAAAAATAATGTATTGATTACTAAAAAATGATAAAGTATAGAAAAATATATACAAATTAACTGATTTATCACATTAATGAAAAGCTAGTCAGAGAACTGAATTGCTGGCTTCTAGTCACTCTCTCTCTGAAAACTGTATTTTCTTTATCTCAGTCTGCGCCTCTTCAAGCAGAAATGGACACAAAGTCCATTTCTTGCTTTGCACTTCAGGCCTGTTTTAGATGAATAGCAAACCAAACTGCACCAGAAAAAAAAAAAACAACCAAAAACAAAACAAACAAAAAACCAAACCAAACCAAAAAAATCACAAACAAAAAAATTATAGAAAAGCTCAAGCTAACAACACTTGGTCCCATTTGCTGACCCGGTGACATTCAGCCATTCAGAGATGCAGGCAGGACTGACTGCTTATTGCATTGCACTTCTCTTTGTTCAGTTCAGGGGTTGGAACGTGCTCAAGTCTTCAAAGCTACACTTAAGAGAGTGAGGAACAGTGCTTGGGCAGAAGCAGTCTGGGCTATCTCTGCACGGTGAGTGCAAGAATCCTTCTGATCACCAAATACAGCAGGAAAATGGAGGAATTGGAACATGAGCCCACCTGCCATATGTGAGGCTCTAGAGCAGGCAGCAGTTTTGTAGCTCTTACAGTTCCTGAGCAAGAGACACACCGAAAGTTTGGTAGATTTGGGATGAGTGAACTCATTTGGCTTCCTAATAAATTCATGCAAGAATCACTATTATGAAACGTCTGCCACCATACAAATGTTACTGGATTGATCTAGGGGACAGTAAGAAGAAACTGGCAGGGAGAACAGTATATAAACAAATCATTATTCCAGAAACCACTGTCCTTTTGTGATTGTGTTTCTACATAAGACATAGACAAGGATATTGGTTTTGGAAATAGGGATGTTAGAGAACATCACCGAAATTTAATATTCATCTTACAAGAAGCTGGCTGAATCCACACATAACTGAATATCAATATATCAGTTTCATAGATTATAAATAGATCGGGATCATGCTCAACATCATAGTGAAACTGTTCATACAGTATATTATCTGCACAAATTTATTCTTGATTGTACTCAGTGTATCTTAGTTCAGAGACAGCAGCAGCCAGGAAAAAGTACATCATCAATACAGGGTAAGCCTGTTATGGTGCCTTATGGGCAAGATGCTGTCAAAGGGACCCTCCCAACATCCTCCACTGCACAGCACAGGGCTGTGCTCAGGCATGGAACATCCTCTTAAACAACTATAACCATTTAAAATGCAAATGTCATTAATTTTAGTTAATGATATGCATTACTTCAGTTTGAATATTTACCATTTGAGTTCAATGTACTTAGTGTTCTATGCCCCTACTCTGAGCACTCAGCAAATGCAAGCACTGAAACATGTGAAGAGGCACAAAGGGTCTTGCTTAATGTGCAGTCTTGCTTAATGTGTGTTACTGAACAAATGTGACATAATTACTACTACAAAGAGAATTAACTACTGTGGGGGGAAAAAAAGCCAGTTCTCTTTCACACATTAGTTTTATGTTCGAAATTTCAAGTGTTTTGTCTCTGTGTGCATAAGGTGTTCACTGTATTATGCAATGGGTGAGGATTCAAGACAGCTACAGTTCTACAGCCATTAGTAAGAGAATATACAAGCTATACCTCATCTTAAGGTGCTGCAGAAAAAAATGACTGACATGAGGAAAACAACACCAACATAATAATGGGATTTAACAAGTTATGTTTCATGAAAGATGGAACCTGCTTCAAATTTGGATCTGTGTTGTAAAAACAACCAAATAAAGTATTTGTTGTTCTTTTGTTTTTGTTTTCTGCTAAGACTAAATTAAATATTTTTATACATGACAAACCTTGATGCACTCTATGGTTTCTTGCAGTGAATCTCATCCATAACTGTATCCACAGTCCTAGTGATTCTATAGCATTTTGAAACTGAAATGCCACAGATTTCGCTGGCTCCGTAAAAGCAATGACCTATGGGAATTGTGCTCTCAAAACCCAGATGGCCACACCGTACATAAAAAATAAAAGGCTTAAAGCACGTGAAGCACTGTGTATGTTGTGACTTCACTGACTTTTCACAAAATCAATGCCTTTTAATTATTAAATGCCTCATTTTCTATCAGATTTTGCTACAGAACACTAAACAAACAAACAAATGTGTCTTTTATGGAACACTAAAGTATATGTTGGGTGTCAAAAGCCCATCCAGAAAGAAATTATTTGTAATTAAAATGTCTGAGAGATCGAATTCTCCTGTGGGAAGTTGTAGAGGGACTGTGGAGTTCTCAGGCCCTGGTGGAAAATAACATTGATACTGATGTGTGAGAAAGCTTTAATGGGATGGGAGTTCTCAGGCTCTGGTTGAGGATAACATTGACTCTGAATAGACTGTCATGAGAAAGGTATGTAGGCAGAGAGATAAGGGGAAGTTGAACAAAATAATGAGAAGAAGCAAGGATGAGAGAATGCAGGTGTTTTGCTAATGTTGTTAGATATCAGGCACTATAACTTGACCAATAAGGAGTTGGAAAAAGGAGACAGCAAAATGTAGCCTATAGAAAAAAGGACACACTTGTTTTGCCTGCTGTGCTGAACAGATAAAAGATGGCAGGGAAAATAATAAAGTGGCTTCTTCGGCTTCATACTCAGGCTTTGGCTTTTGTTTTCTTTTCTCCAGCTAGTAGTATCTGCTTTTGCTTTTAGCTTCATTGCTCGACTTGAGCCTTTTAGGTTCGGCCTGAGCCTTGGCCTGAGCTTTGGCTTTTCCACCCTGAACCCATATATTTATTGTGGCTGTCTGAACTTCGATATTTTCCTATTGTGAAAAACAAATGAGAAGAAATGCTTGTAACCCCCCCTTCCATTTTCTCTTTTGCAACCAAGAACACAGGCTACCTACTTTTTATGTCTGCTAATACAACCATGAGAATCTTCATTCCCAGATGTCCTAGCAGAGAAAAAACTCATATTTAAACACATATTTAACGTGGAGCAAAAAGTCACTGGAGTGCTCTGTGGCGTGCAGGTGAATGACAAGGCACCACAAAGACAAACTGGAAAGCAGACACCGCCTCCACTAACCCTCCTTCACCTTGTCGCTGAGACATTAATCAGGCTCTGCTCCTCTGCAAGGACTTTAGGATCTTTTGGTCAACGTCAACACTGGGGAAATGAGAAGTTTGCCCTTTTGTCAAACTTGCCTTCAGAAACATCTTCACCAATTATGTCCAGGGGCTGTTCAGAAGAAAGCTTGAACAGTACTTGATTTGTATGAAGGTACCTGACAGCATAAAAAATCACCAATGCCTCAGAGAGTTCTCTTTCCTGTGTTTTACTATCTCTTTGCATCTTGTTCAAAAGTACTATGCAAAGCTGCATTGTTCATCATCAATCCACCTCCTAACAGGTTACTGCAGAACTAAGAAAAGCTACACAGGGTGCTCTGAAGCTGCTCTCTTTGTTCTTTATAAGCCCAGAAGTAATTTTGTTCAACAAGTACAATGCTGGGACAGCCATTTTAAGTTTTAATCATCTTAGAGGCATTTCTGGCATGACAAGACAGAGCAGGTGAAAACTGCAAAGGACACTACTTCACTGTTAACAGTCCTGCCAACCTGGAGAATTGAGAAACCATGAGGTTGCTCAAACCAGAGTAAGATCTATAAACAAATGCAATCAACAAAACACACAGGGTAGGCAAGTAAGCTGTCTTCAATGATTTTTGAATACAGACCCCAGATCTAATGACATAAGGAAGTTCAACAGATACTCCCCATCCGGAAGTTCAGCAGGTACTCCCCATCCCTTTTCCTCAGTCTCTTCTTCATCACCAACCTTCTTCTGCACTGCACTGGGGGTGAACTGGGCTTGAGGTGAATCTACTTCCCTTTCACTGTGTCCACTGCAAGTTCACAGTGCTGGGACACTATTAAGTGAGCGCTACCATGCTTCTTCATGTATGGTTCAGAAGATTAAAAAGCTTCCCCTCCTCTCCCATCACACAATTTCCCCACCACCAAGCCTCCTCACTCATCATCCATCCCCTGGCCTTCTTCTCCCCACACCTACGCACACATACAAAGCTGAGGTACTTGCTGTATGGTATTTCTGAAAATGTTAAGCTCTGCTTCCAGGAACCTGAAAAACAATATCTTGTGCAGTGTTTGGATTTCAGCCCATACCTTATGCCTACACCTACACAGCCGTATTTAGTCAGGCTCTGCAATGCTCCTCACATTGGTTGTTAAGTGCTGACCAGCTGGATCAGTTTTAGCAGTTCACAATTTAAAACTTTGATACACAGTTCATATGAGAACGGCAGCAGCTATGTTAATGGACTCATGAGGCTACAGCCCAGAAGTTAAGACAGTAAATATAACATGAAGTGTTTGTTTTGTTGTTAGAAAACCAATGTGAGATGTTTGACAAAGCAGAGGCTAAGATGCAAGCCAAGTGCCAAGCAAGACTGTCCTGAGGTTGTATACATGGTGTCTCCTTGAGCTGGCACAGAGATTCTCCCTTGCTAGACAAATTCTACTATCAGCTCAGGGGATGCAGCCGAGTATCACTTAGTGCTAAAAAACAACTTATCCAAACCTCTGGCTGCTGCTTATGCAGAGGGTATCCACTGCCTCATCCTTTTCTCCTCTCGGCCACCTGACCTCAGCTCTGCCACCTGCCCCTGCTATGCTTCCCCAGGGAAACACCCCCAGACTGCCGAAGGCTGAGGACAGCATGATCTATGAGATACTTCGTAGCACTCCTGGAGAAACCCACACAGCCTATTTATACACCGACAGCTGCCGCAGAGGCAGAACAGACTGAACACTTGCAGACTCAAGAAAATAGCACAGCCTCATTTTAGGAGATCATTGTAATAAACAAAATGTATAGCCCTTTTTGTTCACCTTTAAAGAAAAAGCTTAAACTGATCAATCTGCTCTTTGCAGTTGTTACATGTTCCTCCTTAATGACTTCTGAATGGAGAGCATTTGCCAGAGCCCAGAGCAACTGTGGAGAAAAAAATATTGAGACCCCAATTTAAAAAATGACTGGCAATTTTATCTGCTTCAGTACCCGAGTGGTGTATGTTTGCAGTCGATTAGTCACTGCAGATTACTTTTCAGCCCACGTGGCAACAGCTGTGGTTTGGGGTTTTTTTACTGAGAACAAGGAAAGCCAGGCCAGAATGGTGAAATTCAAGTCTAGTTCTCAGATGTCCTTACAAATATGAACCAATATGTTTACCTGTAAAAAAAATACAGCTACACACAACAAAGGTATTATGGTAAAACTACAATTTGGTGATTAAAAAGGTAGTTTCTAAATTACATTAGGATTTTTTTTTAAAACAAAGAAAAGGGAAAAAAACCCCACAGAACTAAAAATCCCACCAATGCCTGGCATCATATTCCTCTCAGCTTTGAAATCTAATAATAAATAGCATCAGAAGAATATTCTTTCTCTGGACATTGTCTTCTGAAAGACAACTTAAGTATTGTAAATTAAACCTTGATAAGTCTCACTCAACATCTTCTTTTTATCTGTGTAACCTCTTTAGAAAGAGGTATGCTTCATTTTACATTTTTCATTAATGAGCCAAATCACAGGAGGTTGAAAAGGTTAAAGATGTTTAATTGCTACTAGATGATAATCAGTCAGAAATTATATTCTAACATGTAGCTGGCTGGCTAAGATGTTGTATTTTAAGACACTTCCCTCCTAATTCTTCCTTTCCCTTTGGAATTTATCATTAATCTGCACTTATGCGTCTTCTGTGACATGGACAGTCAGGACTCAAACTGAAAAGCCAAATCTGAAAACTTCTTGTGATTCCTCCTTTTCTATGACCAAGTGGAAGAAACCAGCTTTGTTATTTTCATTGTTTATAGTGTGACAGCCCTCAGAGGGCTTGGTCCAAATGTGGACCAAGAATAATTGTTTCAGATCCAAGGCAAGCAAAAAATGAGAACAAGCTGGATGCCAAAGCATGTAATAGAATTTTACACCTCTCTTTCCTCTCTCTTTACTGAAAGCATTTCTAAGCTGAGGCTAGAAAGGAAAAAGGAGAGTAAAGAGACTTCTCATGCTACTTGTCTCGTGATGCTCAACAGTACTGGGAGACCTGGGATGGGAGGAAGACAAGAGACAAAGTCGTGGTAATTCCCACCTCAAAGCCTTTTTGGTCTTCTACTGGTCTGAAGCCATGTATCCTACCATGCTGGTGATGAGATTCCAGAAGCTATGGTAAGACAACTAAGCCCTTCTTTAGGACCTTCATAGAGCCATTCACCCCTTCCAACTAAAACCCAAATGAGAAGAACATCTCTCTGAAGGGGTTCCTCTCTGTGCAGACAGATTACAGACAGATGCTGAAGGTTGCGGGGTTTTTTTTGGCTTGTGGTTTAAATCAACTCTAATGCCACTTGAGTATTGAACAGTATGCTAATAGCATTTCTTATAAAGAACAACTTCTGCGTCTTCCTGGACATGTTAACTGGAATGGTTAATGCATTTTTGAAAGGTATTTAAATGCTGCAACATTAAAGGTTCAAGTAAAAATCTGAATACAGCAAAATTAAATGCATTTCAAATGAATTCAATAGACACTGAAGTACAGACACTATAATACTTCAGGCACTAATTTAAGTCTCAAATCGTATTTTTTTATAACTTCATGCATGCCTTTGTTAAAAAATAAAGAAGCAAATAGTGACAAGATCACAATAGTCACTTATGGCAGCAGGTATTGCTTCCTTCTCAGACAGAAAGTAAACCAGGCTGTAGTAGTTGAGCATCACCCAAGAGTAAGGTCACAGTGAAACCTCTGAAATGAATCATAAAAAACTGTAAATAACTGGTATAAATCACTGGGATGACCCAATCAGCATCACAACAGTCTCTCAGCATGGAGTGATACAAAAACAAGCATTGAGGGAAACCTGAGGGAAACCAGAGGAGAAGAATGGATGTGGTCCCCCAAGGCAAATCACCTTATCTGTCACCAGGGAGCCCTAAATGCAAAGATCTCAGGAAAATAGAAGATGAGTGAGAGCTGGACTGAAGCCACATCTTACCATCAAGCTTGAGGCTGGTAGGTCACCACACTGCACCTTGAGCTCCTCAAGAGCTGCTAAAGCTGGAGCAGCAGCAGTGCCAAGTGTGACTTTGACTCTGCAAGTTGACTTTGGTGATGGAGAGCATTTACACTGAATGTAGATTGCATTTTTTTTAAACCAAGTGCTGCAGCATATTACATCCTTCTAAATAATATTATTAAACTACCGTAATAATCACCCTGCTCTTCAATTCAAGGTCTCGAAGCACATTACAGGCAGTAATGAAATAACTCACACAGGACCACTGTGAGGAAGAAAGGGATCATTACTGCTGTTTCTCACAGTCATAAAGCTGTGCTTCCAGACACCAAATTTCATTATAAGGAGCCAAGCACACAAGTGTCACCATATACTTCACTCCACTGAAATCAGGTACAGGTCCTGTCAAGGAGTTATCATTGCTTTTCTAATGCTCAGTATTTTAGCTGAAGTTTCAGGTCTTGAGGCTCTTGCAATGACAAGAGACTCTCAGCTTTCATTTACAAGAAACAAAATTAAAACAATCCCCAGAAAAAAAAAACAAACAAAAAAAAACAAACACCCCAACAACAAAAAACTCTGTGGATCTGAAGTTGGAAATCTGTTCAGTCTACCCTAAGACAGAAGGCAAATGAAAACAACAAAAAATGCATTTTCTGTTTTGTGCTTCAGAAACTTGCATTCTCTGCAATATCTTCTTAGGGTCTGAGTCAGGGTTTCTTTCTTTGTGTGTCCACCAGTCTTGCATCACTGCTCTAACATCAGCTGGCTAGGATGAAGTCCTGATCTCTATGCAGGCAAAATTGCCCCTAAGGAGGGAATTCAGGTCTTAATCACCCCGTGCTTAACAGTAATAAGGAACTGTTAATACACAGGTGAGTTAATTGGCAATTCTACAGAGCAAACATGATGCAACATCTTGTGGTTCACTTGTAGCTGGAGCTCAGAGAAGTCACGTTTAAACTCAGGACTCCCACTGCTTTCCCACGTCACCTAAAGCCAGTCCCTCCCCCATGATGACCCATTTTCCAAAACCACAACTCCTTCTGATTTATTACATTGGCTTCTGTGTCACTAGCAAGGTTTCACCATCAGGTAAGGAAGTGATCATCATCCTGTGCAAGGCACAGAGCCCATGCCCGGACGGGAGAGCACTAAGCAACAGCTCAGACACCAGCACTGGTGTTTTGGTGGAGAAGCAATTGACTTCAGTGCTAAGGTGATGGATCACAATATACTGCTCCTCTACTGTGCAGTACAACATCTGTCATTGACTACAGCTGACAAACCCACATCACTCAGGACTGCAATATGTGAAAATCTGAAATTAGTGGTAGCAAAGGGGAAAGAACTGGGAGTTTCTAAGAGCATTTGCTCTACCCAGAAATTGGGTCGTCATTTTTCCTTTAAATACGTACTGTGATGTTTAGAAAGCTAACATCTGTCTAGGGTCCCTACTACCAAAACACTTGTTATATGTTTATATGCAACACCAGCTGTCCAGTTTTTGATACTAAAAGAAGCATTAAATGGGATGACTGCCCCAAAGCCAAAAATCTTCCATCTCTACCCATAAAAATGGGGCAATTTGTTGTTGGAGATGGGGTGGATATCCAAAGTGGACGGCAAACATCTAAGCCGTATTAATTCACTTTCTGTCTACAACAAAAAGCAATTAAGCAGCTATCAGCTATCAGCTTATTGTGGAAGCCAGAGCTACAAGCAATATGTTTTTTGAATGATAACCTGGCACAGTACCTGGCACAGAAACTGCTGCTGCTTATGTTGGGAAGGTCCTTTGAGTTTCTTCAGACCCCCATATCTGCACCTGACTTTCCTGCATGCTGAGGATTTGGGGAGGAAGGACTTTGGAGGTCCCTGTTGCACTGTGACCATTAATGGTTTTAAGGAGGCAGAATAACCTGTCAGTAAACTCTCATATAAATCAATGACAATCTGGCACTAATTAAATCACTGCTTCCTTTCTGCTCTCTGCATTAAAGAGCTATACTGTGTTTAATTAATTAATAACTGGATTAATGCATGTAAGTACCTGTACAGGGACAAATTACTAGGGAGTAAAGGGTTCTTTATTTCAGCAGAGAAAGCTACAACAAAAGACAACATCTGGAAAGAAGAGGCAGATAAATTCAATGAAAAATAAACTAGACTTTCAAAGAATGCAGGAGATAAGCATCAGGATAAAAAAAAAGGTCTTGTAGCCTTTAAATCAGTATCTTCCTGGAACAGAAGCTTTAGTCAAGCATCAATTAGACATCTCAGTGTAGGAGCAATTAGATGACTTTCTACAATTTGAACTATGTAGGCTGTCAGAATAGGTGATCTAAGAGTCCTCTGACCTTAAGCCTATGAATCTATTTATTCACCTTCCTATCACACTGTAAAACCTCTGCCGCTATCTCTAAAACAGAAATTATTACAAGCAGGAGAAACAGAGGAGCTCTCATGGGCTGTGATGGGAGGTCTAGGAAAAAAATAACTTCCATCAGCAAATAAATAGTTTTGCAATAGTGAAAAGCACAATTGTATCAAAAACTGTAATACAATAATAGTACAAAAATAACGGTATTTATACAACTATAGGAAAAGAAGTAACCTCTTTAAATGTACTTTTTAAATAAAGTTAAAACAATTCCTTAAATGTAGTAAACTTTTGATGGGCAGATGATAAAAGAAATTGCTTTTTTTCTGTGTTACATTGTAATTTCCTTAAAAGGAGGAGATGCGTAAGGGGGGAAAGTGTATTTCATACTCATGACATGATTTGTGGTCAATATGCTGAAAAGACATGGAAATTATCTCCAGCTGTTACCTTAGATGAGAATTTGTTTCCCATCTGAACCCAGCTAAATGTATTTTCTCATTTCACACTCAGACAATCACTAAGGGTTCAATCCCACACCCATCTCCAGAAGAAATACCACTTATTTCACTAAGAGTAGGATAACCCACTCCTTAAAGGAGCTACAGCACAGTTACAATCACTTTTTCAAAAGTATCCATGAGACAAAAAGAGCAGGGTTTCTTGTTTTGTTGTTGGGGTGCTTTTTTTGTTTGTTTTTTTTTGTTGTTTTTTTTTTTTTAAATATTAAACTAGCACAGAAAATGTAGTTGGGGTTCTACACTAGCTCTGTTGCAGACCTATTCAACCTGGTGCAAATGTAAGGGCACAGCACCAAAGTGTTCAAGCCAGGAGCTAAGTTACACAAATCTGGGAAGTATGTATTTTCAGAGGCATCTAAAATGGATTCTCAGAAGTCACTTCTAGAAATCATTCAAAGGCATTTTTGATGATTTTATCTGTGGTCGCTGTGTCACCCATCCTACAAATCAGTTTTGACTGAACAGAATGAAAGATTGCAACACAATTCAAGATGGTGAAAGGATACAATCTAAAGTAATAAGATCAGGCTACTATTCATTTACGGTACTTTCACATCCTGTCAGTTCCATGAATTCTGGGAAAGATTTATCTTGTCCTAACAAAATAGTTTTTCAAGTGTCATGGCTTAAGTGGACCTTTAGAAGAGGCAGGGCTGAGGACTGGTGCCAGGTGGGAACTGATACAGTGTGGTGTGCCTGATTTCACATCACTGACAGCATGGATACAGTGATGGAGAGGGGATGTCTCTGCTTAGAGGGTGGGTAAATTGATCCTGGTAGTGATCCTGAAATGACACCAGCACCAAAAATGCTACAAAATTGGAACAAATTATTCTTATCTTAAAAAAAACAAAAGCAACCCAAAAAAACCAAAACAATAAAAATCAAGTATATGCAACTTGCAATTGCAATTCAGTTAATATTTCGGATAGAGACTTGCTCCGAAAAGGCTCTTTGTGGGCTCTACAAACCATTTCCAAGACACTCAGAGTTGCATTTATACTTTTTTTTTCTTTTTAAAGGCAAATGAATATTCAAATGCATTTTTGTATTTTAAGTGCAATTTCTAATTACATGCGCAATTGCTAATCCATCTGTTTACTACATACTGTAAATGTCTGTAGTTATATATGCTTGAATAATTATTGAAAATTAAATATTGTAAACAGTCAAATTAATTTCTCTCAGCATACCAAATTGCAGGAAGGCTGAAGGATGATAAAATACTACATGCCCCCAGAAATGGAACAAGTCGCTCCTACCTCACACCTCACAGAATGTGCTTATTGCTGTTCTGTAACAGATAGGAAAACTTTTTTATCCAAAATTTTGTAACAAGAAGAGTATGAAAAACTCCATTACACCCTGCTATCAGTGAGAGAGTGATTTAAAATTAATGTGGTCTGGAACATTTTTCAGCTGTGCTGGAACAAGAGAATCACGTTTCTTAAGTGAGGCAAGTTGGTGTTAATATTTCCTTATTTCCAACATGATAAAAGTATCACAGGGATATATACTGGATTTTTTTCCTTTTGTTGACTGATTTATAACATTGCATGGCAATAATGCTATTCAAGAAGCCTCAAACAGGAAAACATGGGAACACACAGTATTTGAATATACATTATCCATTCCCAGAAGAGACATGGCCTTTCCTTTAAGCTTTCTGTGCAAAACAAAAGTTGTGCCATAAAACCCCGCTACTGTGATGGTTAATTTTTTGGCTTAAATTGTGTTCATTATGCATTAATAGGTTTTCAATAAAGACCAGATCGTGTTTTGAGCTCCTGGATAACAACTGCCAGGGAATTTTACTGCTCAGCTCCTTTGTCTGCTGGACCATAACTCTGGAATGGCACCTTTACAGTTAATATTATCCTGAGCCAGAATAAAATAAAATAAATCTATTCTGAATTTCTCTAACATCACCTTTCACTGACTTTCATACTTTTATCTGTCAGATTAAACAAAACTGCCAGAAATCCTGTCCCCGTGGAGGCACACACAAACTACAAAGGCATCACCTTTTAAACTTTTCCTGACAAATTTCACAGCTGACTTTCTTCACCTCATAGTAAGGTAGGGCAAATTTTGGTTTTAAAAAAGGCAATTTAGAACCCCAGTGATGTGCTCTTTTAAGTAGATGGTTTGACAAGATTGAAAAGAGATAATAATCTGATTCTAAATGTCTGACTTCACAGAGATGCAGATGAAGAAAATTCAGGATCTTAAGTCTGGTACATGCACCTACACACACAGTTATCAAGGAGAAATCGGGTACCCCCATGCCTACCCTGGCTGTAGGCAACAGGTCTCTCTCTAAACCTGTTCTACAAAACCCCTTGAGATATGTTGTAGGAGGAAAGGATGGGGCTGCTGCATTAGATATTTTATTTTTCAACTATGGTGAGGTGAGTAGACAACTTTTCCAGAATATAAAGGAATTTTCACCTTTCAGGAGCAAAGCTGGATACTGTGTTTGGGAAGTTCAGCCTCCTCAGGTACCTCTGCCCTCATATCCCAGTGAAACAGCAGCTAAGCTCTTTTACAGTAAGACTGTCACCTCAGAGAGAGGGAGGAAAAACTCTCAATAGATACAGGTACAGGTTACATATATATATCCTCTATGCAATTTGGGACAAATCCCTTGCACCTCCCTCCCTCTCCTTCCAGCTCTGCAAGACACTGGGAGCTGCAGCCCCAGGATGAAGTCCACAGCAAACAGGGGCATGTGGGCACCCTGCCAAGCAAGGGATCAAACTGCCTACTCCTTGATTTTAAAAGCCTGGTCTCCACTCCTTCTCACATCCAGAGTGCCCAGGCACAAACTTAGCACTGATGAATACCACTTTGGTTTTTCTGCCACATCCCCATCTGCTTTTTCCCATCTGTTGTCTCCAGATCCCTTTAAAATGTGAGCTTTTTAGTGTAGCAACCATCTTTTACTCCACTTATCCTGCCAAGTACAGCAGGGTGCTACCTCATGAGTGCAGTTACAAAAGTGCCACAATATTGCAAATACGTATTAAAAAATAAGTCATTGTTTCAGCTTAACAAAAGGCACCACAGGTTTTGCATTTCATCATTGAGTTCTTAGTTCTGAATTATTTTTAATTACTATATGGAAAGCAAACAAACTAGAACCCCACCAGTCTCTTTTCCTGCAGGACTCAATATAAAGTAATTAAGGTATCTTGAGATCTTGAGGATATGTTTCTGTGTTCCTTTATTTATTTATTTTCTCAAAGGCACTATCAAGGGTGAGTGTGAACGTTCATTAAGACAAAAGTCAAGTCCCTACACATATATGGGTGAATATGGAATACTTTCTCTTTGATGCCACTTGTCTTTACACAAACAGTTCAACAAAACATGTATTATTTTCTTGATGTTTTTACCTCTTTTCCTTATGTTTGATTATAAGCAAAAATGACCTCTCTGTACATAGAAATGCTCTCTTCCCTGACATATTTTCTTCCCATTAAATCTGTTATTATCTTTTCAGTGATGCACTTCTGCTGTTAACAAAGCAGCCAGTAAAGAGGTTAGGCTGATATCTTGTAGGGTGATTGCAATATCCAAACTATTCTGCATAATTACTTCAAGCAGAGAGTAGAAACAGAAGGTTCTTCTCCACTCTCATGAGATGCTACCTGGAGTATTGTGTTCAGCTTTTGTGTTCACGCTTCCAACATACAACCCACAGACCTGCTAAGTGGGTCCAGAGGAGGCACAGGAGGATGATTATGGGGGCTGGAGCACCTCCCCTATGTGGTCAGGCTGGATGGGGCTTTGAGCAACTGGGTCTAGAGGAAGGTGTCCTTGCTCATGTCAGGGGGGCTGGAACTAGATGATCTTTAAGGTCCCTTCCAACTCAAACCATTCTATGTTTCTATGACTCTGTGATACTAAGTTTTGGAGGAAGAGACGAAGACTGTTCCTGTAGATTGAATGGATAAAAAACCCCTTGAGATGCTCCTTCTCAGGAGCAGATAGCAGAAGAAGATGATGAACCAACAGACTGGAGCTCAGCTCACGAGCACAAGGTGAAGCCCATCCATCCAGCTGTAAAAAAGGACTATAACTAAATCCTGACTATTTGTCACTCTGACTCCAGGTTATGCAATACAGGACTCTGTGACTGTCCTCAGCAACTGAACCCAACTCAAGACAAGGGGTTTCCACACATACAAATTCAGGTCACACACATCTTACTAAGTCAAAGCTACAGTTTGCCTCAGTAGACTACTCTAGAGTTAATTCTGGTCATGTGATAGCCTTTTTTTTTTTTCCCCCTTTTAATACTAAACACTCCCTTAAGCACTTTGGAATACATTGTTAAAGTAAAGAAATAAAAAACCTGTGAGAAATCCCCTAAGAAGTTAAGGACTTAATTGAAAAGTAACTCCAGCATCACGCATATCTACGCTGTTATACCATCTAACATTTTTCCATCCCTGCATCTTCTTTGAGTAATCTTTGTGTGTTTATTCCCTGCTTAATCAATCTCATTCGCAAATAATAGATTAAATTTAGCAAAAAATTATTCCTTGGGTCATTTGTAGTATGTTCCCATCTCCTAACTCAAAAACTGCTGCAAACATCTAGAATATTAAGGAAAAAGAGAAAAACCATCCCTGGTTGCATATCCTAAAGGATCTTTTTGAATAATTTAAGTTATAAGCATACAATGTTTCCTTGGAAATTGAAAAAAAAAACAAACACCTTGTTCTCACATTAACAAAAATAACTTGAACATCTTTGAGCAATGACAGCATCTTCACATGATAATATCTTCTTAAGGATAAGTTGGTCAAGTTCTCAGGCAGCGCAAACTGTAACATTCAGCTGAAGCTACTGTGCCTTAAGCACCTGTTTTTTTATACTGCACATTTTATTACATAGTGTCTGTGATTCAAATGAAGGTCAGAAAATGCAAGCATATGGTGAATGGAAGCAAAATTAATTATAGCCAAAATATTCTCCTGCAGAGCAGACTTACATTTATCTTTTAGGTATTGTGTCTACATTTAAAAAATGTGAATGTACACTGCTGTTCATACGCTGTTGGTAAGTTAAAAGTTCAGAAAATAATACTTAGTTTTCAAACAAAATCCCTTCAAGACCTGAAAAGCTACTTGATAATTACAATACAAATAGATCACTGCAGCTCAGATTCCTTGCACGTAACTCATCTGACAAAAACATGAAATTTCACTTAGAAGGCAACAAACCCACAGAAGATCATGACATCGTCTTATTCACAGGATGCAATGAGCAAATATGTTCTTGCACATAAAGTACAAAAAATGTAATGCTGAGAACGAAAGAGTATGATTACTGGGGGGTAGCGTGGGACTTCAGGGCTCTGTGTTTGCTTTCTTGGCTCCACGACAGCATCAGACAAGCTGCTTAAGACTGTAAATGCATTAGGCTGATAAAGAAGGGGTTTGCTTCACCCACCCACGACACAAATCAACTCTGTCCTTACATTGCTTGGGAGGTGTCTCAAAGCCATCCATGTCTCCTTGCCCTTGTGCAAACTGGAATTTTCCTTCACCGTGAGCAACCCAGGCTTGCTTTCAGGCAAGAGAGAAAGCAAAGAGAGGAAGGGTTTAAGGTCAAGGATGGGAAATAGGGAGGTAACTGTAAACAGGACAGAATGGAAATAGGTGCATTTAGGACTCTCATGTTTACAGATAAATCCTACTCACATGGTAGGGAACACTGGTAACAGATCAGCCTTGCTTTCAAGTTTCAGCAGGGCAGGTTGGGCTGGACTCATGCCAGTAAGGCATTACACTACATGTCACTAGTGGCTTTGAAGGCAAATTAAGACCAAATCTTTATTACTGGCATAAGATGAATTAGTTACTTCCTTTGTCTTAGTACTCTGTTGAAAAAGGAACAATAGTGCCACTCTACATTGCCATACAGCATGAAGAACATAGCTACCATGGGAGGAAAAACCACTTATGTGCAGAAGTGAAGAAGTACAGTCATAGCAGAACCCATGTGACGATCAATGTAAAAACACTGTTACAAGAGCAGACTCCCTTGCAGGGAGGTGTCTTTTAAGATCTAACATCAGAACTCTCAGAGCTCTGCAGAAGGTTTTTGTATAATGTGAAAGTTGTGATTGGGGGGAGGTCTTCTGATATTTAGTCCCCAGATACCGCTTTATTTTTATACATATACGTCTCCTGTTAAATTAAGTTCTATGCGTCTAGACATATGGCAATGCGATCTGTACAATTATACAGATAAGGTCACATACTTAATTGGCAACGGCACTACTAACTTCAAAGAAGTTGTGTCAATCTTCCCAGGGAGAGAAAAGCACTCTCATTAACATAAAGGGAAGGGGGAAAGAGAGGGGAGAGTAATTTCACAGAAAATAATTATCTTCATTTATAACAGTGTAACTCTGATGGACATAGAGAGAAAAGGAAAAATAACACAAATCCACTGTTAACCTGGATTTTTTAACAGACCCGTTTAGCTGCAGTGCAAGGTGAAAAGGCTTTGGAGGCTTAGTAGATGCTAAAACAGCCTTCTATGTGATGGAAGACCAAGAAGAACTAATAGTTGGTGATTACTGACATCATGATGGCTCATGCAAACACAACTATCTTCTCAATTGCCTTCTCTTCTATTCTCATTTCCTAGCTTTTTTTTTTTTTACTTTTTTAATACAGATATGCAGCATAAGGTCAATCTCATTCTCCCAAGCAGGAAATATCTTCATCTTTTTTCTTTTTGTTTGTACTAAGGATCAGATGTCAACTGAGAGTAAACTATAGCTACAGTCCTTGCCTTTAACTTCATACCCATAAAGAAATATTAGAAAGTGCTTGCACAATGAGGTGATGATACACCATTCAAACCACTGAAAATGCCTATCCTAAGATGACAATATGAACATACTCATTGCAACACAAAAAAGGAAAAAACACTGATTCAATATTGTCTGCTTGGGGTTTGCAGGGTCCAACATCACAGAAACATGTAGCACCTCTACCTGTTGAGCAAAAGGTAAATGCAAGGTACCTAACTCATCAAAAAAAACAGTGTGTGGGGGGAAAGAAGTAAAAAAACTACCATCCCACCAAAACCTTCACCTCCTCCAGGCTAACATCACAGCTTTATTTTCCTCCCCAGCAGCTCCCTCTCCATACCCCTACGCATCCACAAACACCATGCTCATGGATTCTTCATGTCAGCATCCCTAATTCACCCAACATAATTCCCCTGCCAGAATTCAGACTTGGACCATGAATAATTACTGTAATGCAGGGGCATTCACTGCCATTATCATAATGATGTATGGCAAGTAACCATAGCATATGCATTGTGCATACATTTGGCAGGGCTGTGACTCAGTACAGGCAGTACACAGTTTCACTCAATCATCTCAATTATGTTTCTGCCATTGATAACAAATCAAGAAAAAAAAAAAAAGAGTGTTTGGTTACATGGAAGTGAATGCAACAGCCAGCCCTAATTACAAATTAGTGATGGAATAGTGAAACATATAAAAAAGGTAGATGGTTCCTTGGTCAGACTAGTCATGGCTTCTGGAAATTAATGAATAGAGAAACTGGACTGACTGACAAGGTAGAAAAATCAGTTTCAAAACTAAGTTGATAGACAAAGTTTGTTCTGAACAGGACAGAAGATCTGCTCTGATTGTTCTTGAAAATAGGAAACAATTGGTGTAATGTACAACAATGTAAAATCATGGGATTAATGGCAAAATCCTATTCCAGAACATGTGCTGGGGTAGGACAAGAGGGAGCTTTTTGGTTATCAAGCAGTAAGTAGTCTTCATCAGCAAACACTAATAGGACCTCACCATGCTTTACCCTGCAGACATGTTTGCTGAATCAAATGGGGGGTTCAGGTTAAAAAACGATGTTGCATTAAATAAGCAAGGACACAATGGTACAGTGAGGGCAATGGGGTTACTCCTAGAGCTTCTTGCTGATAATGAGGACTAAAGAGTTCATCATGGAGATCTAAAGAAAGGTTAAAATTTCTATACACCATGTTTAAATCTGCTGATTACAAAGAAATTGCATTCATGAGCAGTATTGCATCTTCTAATGCCATTTTAAGAGGTACTTGATAGCAGAGACATACAGAAATCTCAGCTGTATTCAGTGCTTCATTAATCAAAACCCACTATTAGCAGAAATCAGGTCTATTCAGGAGAGATGATAAAGCAGGATTTATTATTTTATTAATAGCAGCATTACTGTAACCTCAACTAAGGTGACACAACTCACACCTTTATCCTCTCCACAGATAACACACACAGGGTAAGGAGGGAATCACTGCCAGGGAGAATGGAAGACATGGGTTTCCTCCCTCGTTTGTTGTGGGGTTTTTTTTGTTGGTTGGTTTTTTTCCTCTTTTTTTTTTTTCTTCCCTTAATTATTACCATAATTATTGTTATTATGACAGGTTCCTTGAGGCAGGAACTTCGTCTAACATGCTGCAAAGTGCCTAGCAGGCTTTTAGGTCCCACTGTGATTAAGCACATATCTCTAACATCCATGGTCGTCTGCTTTACTAATTGCTAACTCTGGGCTCAAACCACTATAAATACAGTGTTTAGTAAAGAATAAGCAATTTCAAAGTAGAAATTAAAGCTTTTAACATGCTCAGAATCTGGTTTTTAACACTGAGCATATTATAAGGAAGTCATTAAGAGCCACACTTTTAAATACTATTGAGAAGGGAAAGAAAAGAGAGTGTATCATTTAGCATGTGTTGATACAACATAAATTACTGAAAGTGGAAGCCAACTAATACGCTAAGGGAATTACATTGTAAAAATCTGGTTTAGTTATGGATAGTTACAGATCAGTGATGGATATATTGGGATGGACTTTTGTGGTGGTATGATTCCCCCCCCAACTCATGGGCTGCTTGATACAGGATGCAGCTCTCCTGGGTCACACAGCAATGCATTGGAAAACTACAGGTTATGAAAAACCATGTAGCAGAGTGTTAAGGCACCCTCCTATATGCTCCTAGCTCCTGCTTCCCCTGTTCTCTGGGCACAATAATCACAAATGCCTCCTGCAATGGATGAAAGCATTGAGGTGTCCTCTCTGACACACCTGGCTCCTATCATCTTGGATGATCACCTTGGATGACCAGTCAACCCTCTTAAAACCTGGTAAACTTGTTGTACAAGGTACACAGGGTTGTGGGACAAAGGGAGATACCAGGACCCCATGATCCAGTAAGTTCTGGACATGCACAAACCAGAATATTGTAACACTCAAGTTACACCAAAATAGAAAAGTACCTGACAAAAGGCAGTTATCTCAGACCTTATAAGCAGTGATTCAAAATGAGACCCTTTGATATCTCCTGGGCCACAGAGGGATGCACCCAGCATCTCCCCTGCATTGGCACACCTCTCAGGACTGCCTGCTGATGAACACGATGAAAGGAATGGGAAAGGCCCCCTCCTCAAGATTCAACTCTTGCCTTCTGAGAAAAGCTGATGCATTGTGAGTATTTAAACTTGAAGAGGGTAAATTTTGACTACAAGTTAGTCTGGTTTACCCACCTCTCTACCTTTCTAGGTGTTTATTTTACATGTTTGCTTTATATGAGTGTGGGCATCTACATATTTCAAACATACTCATCTATGACAACTCTACAACTGTCATTGAACTCAACATTTGTACAGTGTTAAAGATCAGAGACAGAAGGGAGACCAATTCCTCAAGCTCACTTTTAATTGCAGAGATCTACAGTCAATGGTTTAATCCTCTGCAAGGTCTTCTATAGTATTGAAGAGGTCAGTTGAACCATAGGAACACTTTTAAGAAGAATGACAGCACATGTGGGATATGTTACCATGCACTCTTTAGAAGGAGCTTCCAGTGTGAGGGAGGTGATCTGCAACACCCTCAGAATTCAACACATGCATTTCCCAATTTAATCACTAGAGCACCTAAAATGCATTCTGGAGGAAGATGGCAGGTTAAACTACACAATCCAAACCAACAAAATTGCTAAAGGCCTTCATTTAGAAAACATCAAAGATACTATTTCAGAGTTAAGAGTTTAGTAGCATACACAGCACCAATTGCAGTGACAAGCAGGACCCTCCATAATGGAGTGGAAGCTGGGAGAATTGGTGGTCAATGAACACAGAAAGCTGCCCATTCTTGAATAACAGACTATTTGAAAAAAAAAAAAAAAAAGAAGTATGAAATGTCCATAAGAATAGAGTGACAAATGGACCAAGGTTTAGCTAGGTTTAACTTGATATTGTTGATCCAAAGTCCCATAGAAATGTCATCAGAAAGTAGTTTTGTTTAATGTTTTTCAAATGGTCTGGAATTTACCTTTAATTATTACGTGGTGGAAGATTTTAAATGTCCCTTGCTTTACAGAAACATTGTATTCTAGTCATTCCCCTCACCCAATGCAACTTGGGTTTAAATCTGAAAGATGTGCCAGGATGTAGTAAGAACTGCATTGCTTCCACTTCTGTTTATCGTCTGTGCAGCTTTTTACATCACAGACAATACAGCAGGAATGTTAATAACAGGATTATCAAGATCACTGAAGTTTGCCTCCCAGAGCAAGCTGTGTCCCCTTGAGATGGTACCTACTGCAAAATCCCAGCAGAACTGAAAAAATCTGGAGTATTTATCAGTTTTAGTTTCTCTGATGGAAAAAAAACAAACATGACAAACATGGGCCTTGGAGAACAAGAATTTATCAGAGTCCCAAGAGTGCTCTCCTGAATATATAAACCATTATTTTTTCTCTCTCCTTTCTGGCATACCATTATTCCTGGGCTGAGAAGAGGCACCAGGTATCCAGCAGCTGTATGGCTGGCAACCTTCAGGACAAAGGGCAGCAGCAGAGCACTGGATTTGCATCAGTCTATAAGACCAAAAAACACTTGTGGGGATTTCTTGAGACAAACCACACAAAAGCATCCCTAAAAATCATTATATCTGGCCAGAGGGTGAAGCACTGTCAATGGCAGGCAAACGTGGCATCCAGCCCCTGCAGGATCCTGTGCTGTCTGGCTTAGGGAGTGCAGAAGAAAGCAAATCCAAGCCTACTGAGAAGACTAGCATTCATATCAATTAAATTCTGACATTCACTAACCCCATAGTAGCTTACATAAATATTAATACTACTTCAGCATGAATATAACCACTCTCTTTCCAAATCTAGGTGCAGATGTGACAGTTCAGTGACAACTTCCAGAAGCAGAATTGGTGCTCTGGAAAGATGTACTGACCTATGGATACTGTTTCTAAACCCACTACTTCATCCTGTCTTAAATACTGCAGCAAAAACTATTTGGGAGTGCCAGGGGTATGCATATGTTTTAAGACTGCCAGCAAAATATTAAGCAAGGTGTAGCTGAATTTTTCAGACACATCAACATAGAGTAAATTCATAAACAACATACAGGAGAATGAAATGTGGTCTGTGGCATATTAGTTAAAATATTTCTTAATCTAATCTACATAAGACTGAAAAGAAGCTTACTGGGTTTGCCCAATATATGTGTAAGACTAAACAAAATAATGTAATGGTTTGAATTAAAATTCATTGTTTTCCTCAGAGCACAGAAGAGTAATAAATCAATGCAGTATATTACCCCTGTGCTGTGCTGTGAAATTAACACCCTAATACATGAAATAAAAATAAGAATTTACAGCCCTAATCAATCAATTTTTTTTTATTAACTCCATCATCTGTTTTATTTACCTTCTTCCAAATGCCTCTCACCCCAAAATAACTCATTGAGGTTGGGGCAGCTCTGGCACTCCCATGGGCTCAACTAGGAGCTCAGCCACTCCACCAGCAGCTCTGCCTTCCTCCTCCTCCTTCTCAGCTCCATCTCAGGCCACACAAGGAGAAAAGCTCTGTGACCCTGTGCTCTGCCAAAGCAAGCCTGAGCCCTCCCCAGCACAGAAGTCATGCTAAGTCATGCTAACCCTGGCTCCCCCATCAGCCACCCAGTGTTTAGGCTGATTCATGGCTGTTGGAGGTGCTGAGCACCAGGAATGCTTCCATTGCCACTAAGTGCATGACACAGCTTGGAAACCAATGCCTAGGGGATATATTTCCTGGAGGGGAACTTCACCTATTTGAAGCTGAATGTAGCCTACACAGTGGTCATGTAACCTGGTAACATAACCTGGAGAGACAATTCAGCTATTTGAAAAATGCTACCTGCCCCTCTCATAAAACTGTGTCTTGCAATACCTCTTGCTCACTATAAAGAAAAATCCTGAGTTGCTTTCTTGGACCTGCTAAACTTAGGCAGCAATCTCCACCAGTCTTCAGAACAAGGCTGCCTTGTTCTCAAGCACAGATGATTTATGGTTTCACACGTACTCGCACTATGTTATTCACTTAGTACTTGTACCTATGAATATCAGCTCACAAGATAAAGTGCATGTTGAGAGGTTCAGGCTGCTGATGTTAAAAAAAAAATAATCGAGGTAAGAAAACAAAGACCTTCACAGCAGGCTGCCCACACTGCCTTTGCATACCAGTCCATATGCACTCATGTTCCCACCTTCCCCTCCTGCAGCACCCATATAAACCCCAGGCTGGGCAGAACCCCTGCTGCTCACACGCATTCACGTTCCCACAGAAGAGCCAGCCCCCAGCGACAGCACAGGCTGCCCACAATAACTTTGGTGCCAAAGTTTTGCTCTCAGCAGCTTTACAGCAGCCCTTGGCTCCTGCAGGAGCAACATTTCCTCATTCCAAAATTTATAGAGTAAATTGCAGGATACAATCCTGAAAGGTCTGAAGACTGCCTTCAGACAGATCCAAATGAACATAATGTATTTCCAGTTTGACAGTACCTAAAATAGCCACCCAGAGCTGTGCCAGTCTATAAAAACCTGGAAGCAACAGGTTGTCTACTGAAAGGTTTCTTTTACCTACAAATGTGTCATACAAGAAGTATCATTCCTTTCACTACCCACATAAATAAGTAATATTGTAAGATTTAGCTGCAGTTATTCTTCTGTATCAGAACTGGGAACAAAACCTGGTCTCCCTGTGTCCCCACTTGGTACCTTAATCAGGTAGCAACACATGCTGGAACATGTGCCTCCAGAAATCTGCATGATCTGCATGAGCTATAAAGTGTCTTAAAGCAACCTCCAGTGGAAGGCAAACACAGTCATTGCTGAGTCCCAGTGATCAATGAGGAGCACAAGACTGTCTAGAGTGGGACATGTCATGAGGTGGGTGAAGTAATGTCTGGGGCATTACTCTTCATCATGGCAAGAACCATCCAAAAAGATGGGAATACCCACCTCTACCAGGCTGCAGATAGACACTTTCTCTGGAGTCAAGGCAGAAATGTCTGAAACACCACTCACCAGACACACACCATAAGCTATAACATATCCTGTGCACTCTCTGTGTGTTGTAACAAATCCAGCTTTGGCAGCACAAAGCACCAAGTCATAAAAATAAGAAACAGGGCACAGGAGACCATAGCTACTAATGCCTTATTCCCCAGCAACAGTGGGAGATTTCTTGCTACAATATAGCCAGGTATCTAAGGAAGCAATCTGTGAACAATGATCCATGCTTCCTTGCAGTGGAGGAAACCAAAATCCTCTCTCCAACCTTCTTTCCTTAGTCTCTGAATAATCTGGGTTTAGGGTCTCATTTCTGGTTGCAGATTCAGCAAGATGTTTAAACCTGGGCAATTCAGCAAAGCCTAATCAGTCAGACATTGGAGAAACTTCTTTTAGCCCAAGACCATCTATACACTGCAGCCACTGTCCCACCTCTGGTTGAGGCCAACTTCTGCCACTTCCCATGAAAGGATGTAACAAACGTGGGATGAAGGCTTCATGTTGCCTCTCAGCAGCTGATGAGTCAGAAACAGGAGCAAGATGGCAGTTAGTTGGCACAGTTTAAATTTCCAGAGTGACACAGAAAAGATGCCATTTCTCACAAGTGACGTCTCCCTGTCAACAGCTGGAGCAGCTTGCTCAACCACATCTGTGGCAATTGCTGAGTAACTGGGCTCATGTCATGTCATTTCATCTTGATTACGCTGCACATAACCAGAGTGCAAAATGCTGTTTTAGATAAATTAGCCCACTGCAGGAAGATGGCTGGAAGAGACTGGCCAGAGAACCCCAAGGAAAATCCATTATGCTTTCATACCTCAGACATCAGACTTTAGTCTGGAGAAAACTGAGAGGGAATCTTTTAATGTTTACCAATATCTGAAGGGTAGGTGTCAAGTAGAAGGGGATGGTTTCTCTTCAGTGGTACCCTGTGATAGGACAAGGTGCAACGGGCACAAACTGGAACACAGGAAGTTCCACCTTAACAAGAGGAAAAACTTAACTGTGAGGGTGACAGAGCACTGAAACAGGCTGCCCAGAGAGATTGTGGAGTCTCCTTCTCTAGAGACTTTCAAAACTTGCCTGGATCTGTTCCTGTGTGGCCTGCCCTGGGTGATCCTGCTCTGGCAGGAGGGTTGGACTAGATGATCTCCAGAAGTTCCTTCCAATCCCTGCCATTCTATGATCCTACTGGGAGAAAGTATCCCAGTGTCAATTCTGGGTAGGCAGAGCTCACCACACCTCAATATTTTCTTTCCAACAGAGAATAAAGTCTTTTGTTCCTTGAGGAGCAAACCTCCCTTTTGGAGTAAGGTACCTCTTTGCCCCATTATTTTCTAAGGCAAAATCAAATTAAAACAGGATGCTTTGCCTGGCTGTCACTGCTCTGCATTTAACACTGAGATGGATAAAAAGGGATGGTTCATGCCCTCTGTGACAAGTCCCTGTCAGTCATCAGCCAGGATGCTCACTGATCACAGTGGGGCCCCTTCAGAGGTTACCCAAGCAGCAATGTTACTAATCCTGAAGCCTTTCTCAGCCAGTATTTCCTCAGTGCAAAATGAAGATGAACCATCACCAGTGTTAACTGTGAGAAGGAAAATATTCTTGTGAGGGAAAAGCATCCCTGTTCCAGTGGGAGGAAGAGCATCCCCACATGATGTGCTACTAGGCTAGGGTGCTGCAGGGCTGCAAGGTGCCCAGGCCTGGTCCTTGGCATGGGATCATCCTGTCCACCATGTAAATAAGCAGAGCTGTGCTAAGCAGGTTCCTCTGTGGGAGGAGTTGATGGGAGGGAAGAACAAGCATTAAGCACCACAGAGTCCTAACTCTGATGCTTTGCCCAGATGGGATTTATGGCATGGGGAGGGGGAGAGGGATGCAGATGGAAGAGCCATCTTTGGCCATTTTAGGTGTTAAAAATAAGTGAGATATGTGCCTTAGGGCTCAGCAGATTGAACACAGTGATTACACATGCTCCATGATTCTTCACCTGGGCTTAAGTCTGAAAAGATCCTGACCCTTTCTTATGCTACACATTTCAGTAGGATTGCCCAGCCAAATGTTGAAAACCTATTTAGTGAATGTTATTTTCCTGCACCAAATTATAGATATTTCATCTCAGGTCTTTTAGTTCTGGTTTTCGTGTAATTTTAAAATTTGTAGAAGACATAACAAAACTTAAATACAAAAGTAAAAAAAAAAAAATCTAAATCAAACCCCCAGATCAAAATAATCTTTACAAACAGCATAACAGCTGTGTGAATCCTCTGAACTACTTTGATAAACATCAGCCTAATGCTGCCAGAGGCCCCCTGACTCTAGCTCTGGACCATGCTGGACAGTCCTCACCAGCCATAAAAAGAGCAAGGGAAGGCCAGGTACATGCTGGAGTGAGGACCAGCTGCAGCCAACTGAACAGAGCATCCATGACCTGGGGCTGTCTCCTGGAGCAAGTTCTCCATCAACCAGACAACAGGGTCAAATTGTTTCTCAAAGACACAGAGAGAGAGAGCCAGTCTGCATGTGTACAATGTTACACCCCCTCGGCGGGGGCAGGCCAAAAGCATTTTAACTTAAAACCATATCTGTGACATTGAACCCATGGGCTACATCTGCAGCTGTTAGAAATCAATGCAAACACATGGATTTTTTTTTTTTCAAAGGTGACACAGACTTCTAGATTATCTAATCTGTCCTTTTATATAAAACAAACTGTAGAATACATCCAGCTACTGTAATGTGGAACCTAATTACATGTTCTGGACAAGTGTAATGACACTTCAGTGGTGACATTCTGGATTACAAAGGACATCGCTCTGTAAATCTCAATAGCTTGAATCCGCTTCATAGCACTGGTCTTCAGACTCAGCATAGCAAAGTCTTATCCCTAGGCACAGGGAAGATCCAACAGCCAGAAGCTATTTTGTGACCTTCAGAAGAGCAATTGCTGCAGCAGCACATAAGCATTCATACACCGATGAAAAAGAGGATGCTTTCAACACATACAAATGCTTCAGACATATAGCTAACCAGAAAACAGAGGTTTGGAAAGCAGTGCAAGACCAGCAGATCCCAAAGGGGAGCAAGCTGATAAGTATTTAAATTGCATTTTCCCACCACCATAATGTAGGACTTCTTTACCTGTTTTGGGATTGATTACAAAGAAGTTCTGAGGATTTCCACTTGTAATCCGGTAAGTCATTTTTTCATTAGTGCTGGAGTCAGGGTCCTGGGCTTGGATCTGAATGACTGATACATCCTTTGGGGAGTTTTCCATGATGGCTGGGTAATAGATAGGTTCAGAGGTGAGGGGAGCATTGTCATTCACGTCCTCCACTTCAATGTAGACCTCAATGGCAGTGTAGAGTGGGACAACACCATGATCAGTTGCATACACTGTCAACCAGTAGGACTTGGTTGTCTCCCGGTCAAGAATATCTGCTGTGTAGATAACTCCTGCAGAAAAACAACAAGCAGAGGATCTCAGGAATGGAATCAATGAAGCACCACAGCTATTTTGATTTGTCTGTAGTACAGAAATGTGTTTGGCATATAACAAATGCTTCACCTTCAGAAAAAATAAATCTGTGAGTAAAATAAAAACAGAAACTTGAACTTGGGTTCCCTCAATGCTACTCAACACTTCAATCCTTTGTCACAAGAAATTAACATAATCTTAGAACAGAATCACAGAATCATTAAGGTTGGAAACAAGATCATCAAGTCCAGCCATCTACTAAATATTATCAAGACCACTAAACCATGTCCTAAAGTGTCACATCTAGATGTTTTTTAAACACGTCTATGGATGGTGGTTCCACCACCTCCCTGGACAGCCTGTTGCAATGCTTCACTATTCTCTCAGTGAAAAAAAAAATTCCCAGTATTTAACCTAAACCTCCCCTGGAACAATTTAAGCCCATTTCCTGTTGTCCTATCACTAGTTACCTGGGAGGAGACAACAATACCCACCTCACTACAACATCCTTTCTGGTAGTTGTAGAGAGTCATAAGGTCTCCCCACAGTCTCCTCTTCTCTAGACTAAACAACCTCAGATTCCTCATAACACATTTTCTTCAGATCCTTTACCAGCTTCATTGCCCTTCTCTAAATTCACTCCAGCACCAAAATGTCTCTTTTATACTGCATCGCCCAAAACTGAACACAAAACTCAATCTGTGGACTCACCAATGCCGAGTTCAGGGGCACAATCACTTCCCTACTCCTGCTGGACACACTATTTTTGATACAGGCCAGGATGCTGTTGGCCACCCGGACACACTGCTGGCTCATATTCAGCCAGCTGTCCACCAGCACTCCCAGGTCCTTTTCTGCTGGGGAGCTTTCCAGCCACTCCTCCCCAAGCTTGTAGTGTTGCCTGGGGTTGTTGTGACCGAAACTTGGCCTTGTTAAACCTCACCCCATTGACCTTGGCCCATTAATCCAACCTATCCAGATCTCTCTGGAGAGACTTCCTACACTCAAGCAGATCAACACTCTCATTCAATTTGTTATCATCTGCAAACTTGCTAAGAGTAAGGTTTCTAAAACAAATTACTTTTCTTAAGTGTCCTAATGTCATTATTTCTGTAATTGCAGATGGGAGAGTAACAGAAGAAACACCACCATTTTTCTGCTGGTGATATGAACTATAAACCTTGGTAGAGAGGGCTATCACCACTGACAATGAACTGCACAAGAAAAAGTGGCTTCTCTTTTCAAGTTCCTGCTAGTACTTTTGCTGAAGTAGAAAACCTAGGTGGCAGTTTCAAATGAATCCATTCAAGTTCAGAAAATAGATGTCCAATTTAATAATGAGATCACTCACTGCACAATGCCAAAATCCCGGATAACAAGTAATCAAAAACTTAAATATTAGAAGCTCTTACACAACCAGTATATTCTCTTTTATTACAGAGAAAGAAAGGGGTTTGCCACTCTACCTACTCGTTTAAGAAAACATCAGCTATTTTCCTACCTGGTCTTAAAAGACCAGAAAGTGTGTTTGTACATAACAGAGCCACAGAGAGGCACAGCAACCACTACTCCTTTGAAGTACACACCCCACTCCCACACAGTTCTGCCATGAAGGACTTATATCCACCTCATTTCTGCCTAAAGTGATTTAGAAACCCATCCTCCTCCTCCTAAACTGAACAGCAAAACTAGAAAGACAACAGGCAGAAACAGGTACAGGTCTCGTAAAACAGAAACACCTCCAGGCACCAGAACACCTCCTTCTATTTGTTTAGTTGTAGTTGAAACCCTCACTGACTTGAGCACTGACTATGAATACACAGAGCATCTACAGCAGCACCACGCAGACAACACCAGCATCAATATAAGAAAATGTACTTTTCCACCACTTTTGTGACACATATAACAAGAACGTTTCCTCTCCTAATACAGCAGTATTAAATCTGAGGTGACACATTAGTACAGCGGATCTCAAACTTGAGATACACTAAATGGGCCAGTTTCTAGACCATCAAGTAATGTCATTAGTAGATGAAAGCTGGTGGGAAAGTTGCAGGACAAGCCAGCAACAGAAGAAACCTGAATTTAGTCTCAGATGTGCTTGATGCTACTTAGAGTAACATTATCAGTTAATCACTGAGGAAAGAGGTGCTCTAAGATCAGCACCAATAAAGGTTATGTGTCCTATTTGGATTTTTGGGTTGTTCAACTATAGAGAATGCATTGGAAAAGTTTCTAGGACAGCCTGACATCTTAGAAAAGCTTTGAAAACACGAGAATAGGCAGAGAGCTATTTTGGGTAGACTTTGGGCACTGTTATGGAAGGTGCAGGGTTTATGCTGAGCTGCTCTGCAGAGCACAGGCTTCCAAAAAGGGGTCCTCCTTGCCAGTTCTATGGGGACTCCTTCTTAATGAGGTATGTAGAGATCGGATGTAATTTTCTTTATTATTTCTTAGACTCAGTGTTACAAGTTATTAATCAAATATGGCTTTTTAGATGACAGTAGCAATTAATCCCTTTATGACACTGGATTCAAACAAGACCTTTGTTTTTGAAGGCAACTAGTAGGTCTATTCTATATCTTGAAGAGCAGCCATGAGAACAATGGCCCTGTGCTCCTGAGACATTAGCAGAAGGGATGGATTTTAAGGCATGATAGAGCTGATTTCTAACACTATGAACAGCTCCAGTGCTAACCTGCTGAAACACTTCACAACAGAACACGTTACACTGAATTTTACTGGCACACTTACCAAAGTACTTTTAGAGGGGGTAGCAGCAAGAGGTGAATGATGTACCCTCTGTCCACTGGGACTATCACCGTTGGCATAAGACAGAGAAGGCCTGAGTGAGAAGGGATTGTTGCCTGTCTCCAGGGAGTCAGGTCTTGGCTCCTGACATCCTCCATCCAACTCTGCTTTGGGCAGGAGGCAGCACAGAACTTGGCACACAGTTATAGATTTCTGATGTACTTGCATGTCTTATAGGAGACTCCCCCCCCCCAACCCCCCCCCCCTTTTTCTAAATAATTTTTTTCAAATTTGTATTTATTTTTTTTTACTATGTGTTTTAATGCTACTTTGAATTGACAAGTATTTTCCTACAGTTTGATCAAACATACAGTGAGGAAGGGGGAAGAAGAAGTACTGATTCCAGCCATATATTGCCTTAGGTCTTTTTCTGGCAACATCAGATCCACATCCTTCTTACTCAGATATATTGCTCACCAACAAAGGTAAGCAATGCAGCACTAGAGGACAAAGGCAGAATGTATTCTAAATATTCTTGTCAGCAGAAGCCTGTGCTATGTAATGACTTTATGTAGAAAAAAGAGTGAAATATGCAGTGAATTGTGATGAAAATGCCTAGAAGTCCAAAAGAGAAATTACATAGCAAGGATGACAAGAGCCCATAATAAATGACATCCCATGGAATAAATAACTAAAATAAAATCCCTGTGGGCAAGGATGAGGCAAAAATTGATGAACATTAGTGCTCCTTGAGATGTTGATATGTTCAAAAAACAGTAAAGAACAGCCAATTTAGGCCTTTAAAGAAAATTAGAAATAACTAGGGTATCCCACCAGTGAGAGCACAGAAGGTTTTAGCAAATTAACCTCTGTTTATGAAGCTGAATTTCACCAACACAGTGCTGAGAAAATAAATATCTTCTGAGTCCCTCTTCATTTTATGACTGCTGGCAACAGTTACATTCCATTTCTGTATTTCAGAAGGAAAGAATCATGGAACGTGTTAGCAACTGCCAATGGGTATAATTCACAGAATCACAGATATTAGGGGTTGGAAGGGACATAGAAGATCATCTAGTTCAACCCCTCTGCCTCAGCAGGATCACCTAGAACAAGTCGCCCAGGAACAGATCCAGGCGGGTCTTAAGTGTCTCCAGAGATGGAGACTCCACAACCCCCCTGGGCAGCC
>JANHGL010003497.1:0-22661 GCA_024611195.1 Ceyx melanurus | reverse complement strand
CTGGAGACACTTAAGACCCGCCTGGATCTGTTCCTGGGCGACTTGGTCTAGGTGATCCTGCTGAGGCAGGGGGGTTGAACTAGATGATCTTCTAGGTCCCTTCCAACCCCTAACATTTGTGTGATTCTGTGACCCAAGAGTAGCCCTAGAGGAGTGGAAGGATTGTCAGGAGGCAGCAAAGGCAGAGCCTGTCCTCAACACAAGCTGAAGCATGGGATGGAGGTGACACTATGGCAACATGCTCCACATGACTGAGTACAGCAGGCTGCCTCCCAAAGCCAGTTCCTTCATAGTGCAAATGCAAGACTTTGTGGTTAAAGTAGCCATAAAAATATACAATCTTTAAGATGGCTGAAGGACTAAGTGATGGATGCACCCTCCTTACTCAACCCTTGAGACACCTGCAAACTCACCGTAAGTATGTGTAAGGACCATGTCAGCTTCTGCATACAAAGTACAACAAAAATGCATTTCCAGAGTCCTAAGTCTGCCTTTCATCCTCTCCAACTTCAAAACAAAGCGGTTCAGTGCAAAACAGCTACAAAGCAGAAGCTGGTTTGTCCCCAAATTGAAACGACAGAAATGAGGCAAAGTCAGAAACACCTACTGACAGCAAAATACTCAGGGCTGTTTCATCTCTCAAATTCAAAGGAAAAAAAAATGAAAAAAACCAATGATTCCAAAATACCACTAATTATTCATGACCGTCATCAAAGACTCCACAAGTCTAGTGGCAGTAAACACAACACCTTGCTTGTCACAAAGCCATCTGGCTGGGGAAAAAAAAATACTAAATAAAAAAATACAATAAATAAATGCAGCTTTAGAAGAAAACAGATGAATAGTGTTGTTTGTTTTTTTTAAAAAAAAAATACTTGTTAGTCTAAAATACAGGGGGGAAAAAAGAGTTTACACACACCTCATCTAGCTTCACCAAGACAAAGGCTTTATATCTGCCTACCCCTAGTCCTGACCCCAGGCTCCATCTGGATCCTGCCCCCAAAAATCGTTGCACTACAGATGCATGGTAAGATTTGCGAGTGTAAACGCAAATGTCAGAGCTAATTTTTATTCCTTGCAGCGAGCAAATACATGATTTTTGAAGGACACTTAGGAGAGAGATACTGTAGGCAGGAAAAGTTTTAAAATACTGCAAGCCTATTATTTATCAAACCAAGGAATCAACCAAAATGGCATGATCTGCAGGCAGGAATTTCACACCCAATTAAGGAAGAAAATATATTATTTCAAGAAAGCTAACATTATGCCTAACCTATATATTTTTTATTTAGGTCCTTCACATAAAATGGCTCTAGTTTGTATAAAAGCAGAGTTCATACCTATTTTAGCAGCTTTATATTTAGTTACTTCCATTAAGAGTAAACTGTAAATATAACCCTCGGGATCAAACAGCTTTAGTGTTACAGAGATATGAACCTGAGCATTGATGCTAGACAGATTCAGCGCATTGAGACTACTGAAGACAGTGGGAATCAGAATAAACCATACATTATATTCACCGCATTTTTTAAGTATTCTCAAGCCATGAATCACCAGTGCCAGTTCTGAATACGGGTGGTGGTATCACATCAGCCACAAACTCAACCAGAGCATGAAGGAGACCTATTGCTCATCCCCCCCACCACTGCTCACAGCCAGCAGCTTTGAAAATCAGGCCCCTTATTCTGGTGATTAAATGTTGTTTCAGTGCCTTCATTTAAGACCGCCCATTGTGCAAAGTGTGACCTCCAGTTTTATTTTATTGCACAAATTATCTAGGCTTTAATACACATTAAAATGCAAACCCAGCTCCTGTTGAAGTGAATTAAATATCCCAAGTAACTTAAATGGAGACTAGATCATACCTAGGAATTACTCCAAAAGCAATATTAAGTTTGTGAGCCTATACATACATAGAACTTCCTAATATTCTTCTTTTTTCTGGTTTAAGTATAAAACATGCATAATAAACCTTGCTCAGCAAATAATAAAAGACAGGTAACATTCCTGTCTGAAACTTAACTTTTACTTTTCTCTTTTTTACTAATGTTTTGGATGTACAAATTTACTGTTACCTCCAAATGCAGTTATTTCAGTGAATATTGTGTCTGAGTTTCAAGAGCCATAAAAGTGAATTAGAAAGCCTCAGCAATGCTATTTTCTTTGACACTGCATTAGTCTGCAAAAATACATTTCACTGTGTCAGTACACACAACATCATGAATATCACAACTGGCCAGGACTGTGACAAGTACAATAAAAATGTCAATAGATGTAATATATTTGCATGTAATAGATAAGTAGGTAGATATATAAAGGTTTTCAATTCTTACTGGACATAGCATGTCACCATGTATTTCAGGGGTAATTTCAAGTGTGGAGTCTTGCCACAGGAGAGATGATGCTGCTGTGTGCAAAGCTGTGGGTGTACAGAGGGGTGGAAAACCACTTCTGCTCATAGAAGAAACCTACACCTTATGATGATTTGGACCACACACACACATAGCCAGTTGGTATGAAGTCCAGAACAGGTCCATATAAAAACTTCCTCTGACCTCTCAGGTTTTGGGCCTGCTGATAACCCAGACAAAGTCAGGGATACTCATGTGACTTGGATACACAATGCAATTGCAGATCAGGTCTGGCAGGGGTCATTAAATAAGTTACACCCCCACCATCATGGCTTGAGCCGGCATGATTTTGACACCATGCTGGGCATGGTGCCCTCTCTCAGCATAGACATTGGCCAGCCCTGACTCAGGATGAAAAATACAAATGTAAGTTCATTTACTACCACTAAAGGGTAAGTTCAACTAATTAAAGATTATCACCAAGTTTAGGTCTGGTCAGTGCTCTCTCAAATCAAAATAATAATATATATGTAGATTTACATATTGTCGCTATTTATATGACTATATTAACATTTATTAATGCATTAATATTTATGAATATATATATAGAGAGATATATAAAAGAATACCAACAAATACAGAGTGTGTTCATATATATATTAGTATACATATGAATGATGTGATTCAAAGTGTAAAGTAGAGAATCACAGAATGGTCTGGGTTGGAAAGGACCTTAGAGATCATTTAGTTCCAACCCCCATGAGCAGTGCAACCTACCATAGGGGTTGGGTTGTCTCAGGGTTCTGTTTGCAGCTCCCTGCATGTCCCAAAGCAGACACCAAACCTGTGGGACTGCTGCCACAAGGGCAGACTTCTCAGTAAAGCAGCATCTTAATGGTACTGAAATAGAGAAACATCTCAGATTAGGTGCTTGACCTTCCAGGTTACATATATTTTGAGTTTTGAGATGAGATTCCTCCTTCGGTACTTTCAAATGACTTACATTCAATGCTGCTGGTTTCCTTTGCTTGCTTTATTGCAGCTGGGGGGAGGGGTGTAGAGGCAGGGAAGTCTTACAACTGCACATCAAATTGAGCTATCACTTAAATACTACATCTTCAAGGTCACTTACACAACAATTTCTGAGCAATTTTGCAAACATATCATCAAAACACAGAACCAGAGGCTTAGTCAAATAAATTCTCTATCCTCCTCCATTTATGAATTAAATGAAACAAGATGTGCCAACATTTTCACCTGACTAGGCTTTATTATGGTTTCTGTATATTTCATCACATCCCTCTACTTATTTAAAGAAATATCCATATTCATCTTGCTTTAATAGCTTCTGCTTTCATTAAAAAAAAATAAAATCTTGCACAGATAAACAAAAAATCCACAATGGACAACTCTGGAAGAAACAAATTGCCTTCAGAAGCACAAATACTATAAAGAAACCTCTCATTTATGAATAATCTCTATCAATATGTAACATACCTCACCACTGACAAACCATTCAATAAAACCATGCAGTACAACCAGGCTGAAAGAAGTCATGAAACCCCAACAATGACTAAAGTGCTGCCATGCATCGCTTTCTACTCACTTCAGGCACTTGGGAACACCAGGAAATCCATGACTCTGCTCTGAGATAGCTGGTTGGAGCAGAAAAGGGACTACTGGGAATTTTCCACCTAATATATGTCTTTCATCTTTTCATTATATATATTACACTGGAAGAAGAGTACCTTTATACATTTTACTGGAAATAGAGCTATCTTTTTAGCCCCCCTTTATTGCTGATTCTTTCAGCCCACAGCAAACAGGCAATCCTATGAAGAGTAACATTAACCCTGAATCTGACTTTATCCAAAGATAAGAGATAAGAGTAACGTTAACCTTGTATTTGACTTTATCCAAACACAAACCCAGAGGGACAGCCAAAAGGAGAGAAAGCATACCTCTGAAAGGGCTTTGATGGCCATGCTGCACTTGAACATGAACATGGCAGGGAAGAGGGGAATGTGATGCACAGAGCCAGCAGCAGAGCACCATTTAAACCCCTGAAAGGCACAGCCACATTTCCTCTGCTGAAAGGTACAGTGCATGACTCTGGAGTCTGTTTTACAAAGCATGTAAAAAGAAATTGGGGAATCTTAGATAAAAAAAAACCCTCCACAAACAGTATGGAGAGAAGAGGCAATGATTTACAGTAAGGGAGTTTAAGCTTTCAATCTGATAAGCTTATTAAAAAGAAAATGGAGGGGGAAATTGATTAGAAAATCCATGTAAAGTTCATGGGGAAATACTATTGGGAAGTAAAGTGCTCTTTAACAAAATACGGTGGAGCAATATCTAACGATTGGAAACCGAAGCCAGGAAAAATAAAATTAGCAATCAGCTTGATACCGTTCTTTATTATCTATTTTTCTAAAAGTGGGTGATTAATTTCCAGACTGATTTCTTCCTATCTCTAGACATCTGAAAACGAAGGCTAAAAACTGTTTGGGAAAAAACATTTTGTGGTAAATGTATGCTGTACTTTATTTAGAGGAAGATCACTCAGTAAAGAGGTATAAAGTGATATATAATAGAGACAGAAAAGGGATGAAACCAAATGATCTGGTCTCTTCTGGCTATAAGCACTATGGATCTGCGTACACTGCCCAGTTGTTTTCTCTGAGCCTGGAGAGAGGAGGTTTACTGGATGTTGCTGGTCTGTGGCAGTGACCCTAACCTACCCAGTTCCACTTCCATGGTCACTTTTTTGTTGTGCTAATAGCCTCTGCATTGCCAAACCATGGATGGGAGAAAACCTGATGAAAAAACAGCTCCCGTATCTTCTCGCGGTTACATATGGGATCATGCAAGAAATTGAAGAGTCTGTTCCAGGATGTGCACAAGGCATTAGAAGTAGTACATCTGCTGTCCATGACCATCACTGAGCCTGGCAACATCCACCACTTCTGTCCAGGCTGAGCACTGGAAAGGATGCACTGCAGGTGTGGGTGCAGGCAGTGAACATCCCAATCCACTCTGTGCTTGAGGAGAAACTCCTAGATTACAAGAGGCTCTCGGGTAGCCAACCTTGTGGCTTTCTAAGAACAATCATTTGCCCTTGTGTCTCTTTGAGTGAATTTTCCAGAGGATAAGAGCTCTTCAGGCAGTATACACTTTGTCAGTACTGTTCATGATGCTGTAGAATAACAATGCTGTTTTGCAAGGCAGTACACTTTGCATTTCAGTATGAAATGCAGATTGAATGAACTGAAAGCTGAAGTTTATCCAGACCCATTTGCAGGACTATCCCCAGGTCCAGAAAATGAAAGTTTTTCCTCTGAATCACACTGGCTTTGCATACAGGGGCCAGGGCACTCAAAAGTCAGCATGAGAGGTGACTTGCTTTCAATCACTACTAATGCTTTAAACCGCCCAGAAGCAACACTTAATTGGTTCTTAAATTCACTTTTAGGCATACTCTCTCCTCTCTTCTCTAGAGAAGCTGAAGAAGACACCCTGCCTTTCATCCTTCATGTCCAGAGGGTGTAAAACCACCTCAAACTGCTTCTTCTGCTCTGAGCAGAAATTTCAGTGGATGCAGCAGAAAAAAAAAATCAAGAAGGTTGCCTGGAGGCCAAAAGTTAATTCCGATTATCTGTCAATGTTTAAAAGATTAGGAGCAGCTTTTTCCATTTACTTCAGTAAGAATAGAAGTTCAGTTTCCCTTGTTGAGCTGACATTAAGAGCACCTCTGGAAGTAAACCCCACACCTCTTTCACAAACAGGGAATTACCCTCACAAAACAGTGCCCATGAGACCCACTTTGCATACATGCAGGGAAACCACACTGGCACCATGTTTTCACCCACTCTGTTATTCAAGCATAAACCATGGAGGGCCACAAACATCTCTGGATGTCTGGTAACTAATGGCTGAGAAGCCAGTATGGAACAATTCATACCACAAAACACAAAGCAAGCTCCTGATGTCCTCATGTTTGCTGACAAGCTAGTAGGCCATTGATGAACTAGATCAAGCTCTTCCATTAACTGAGACCTGAATATGCAGACCTGCAGACATAGCAAGAAGGGCAGGAAGGTCCAGTCCAGACCTCAATTTAACTGTAGAACCATTGAATTAACTGGGGGATTTAGGTTGGGTTTTTTTTTTGGTTGTTTTGGTTTTTTTTGAAGCCCAAATGGGCAGACCAAGGCCTGTTTATTTCTAAGTCACTTTTCACATGACTTGCCCCAAAATCCTGCTCTGAATGTAATTCAAATACTCTTGCTCTCCTTAAAAGTTCACTGTTCTGTTTTGGTTTGGTTTTGTAATGGTCTTATTTTAGATGGAAGACAGTAGGTTGTTCCTGCAATTTTCTTTGAACCTCCTTTTCTTATTTCCCAACATCTACACCAACAGAATAAACCTGTCACCAGCATTCAAAGATTGCTCACAACTAAGCTGGCTTTCTCCTGCTACCATAAAAACATCCACAGAAATTGCCAAATGCAGTCCCAGATGTTTCTAAGCATCTTTGTAATAGGAAGATTTTAGAGACATCTACAAGTTTCGCAGGGGAGGCAATCTCACCTACAACCATATCTGTGATTGCAAAAAGTGAAATGACTAGAATTTCTTTCCATGATGGATTTTTTCCAAAGCCCCTTGAGCAACCTTGCAGTAATTTCAAAAAAAAAAAAACCCTGCATATGATCATTAAGACAGTAAGAACTTAAATTTTCTACCTTTAATAGAGGCAGGGGAATTGGGGTGGTAACAGCAAACCTAGCACAGACTCTGCACAAGCAGACCATAGCTGTACTTTGGTTTCACTCTCCATACTCTGTGTGATAACAAATGCAAGGTTCAAAGAGTATATGGGAATTTGCCAGAGTATACTGGTGGAAAGTATACTTTGGGGAAGCATTTATCTTCAAAAATCCTCCACAGGTAGGATACTCTTCCTCAGACAAGAAAACAGAAGGAAACAAGAAGCTGAGATATGCATGGGACTGGGGCAAATTGAAATAGTACAATAAAAGCCTTAACAGACAAGCCTACTGTATGTGATCACTGGGAGTGGTGCCAGTGACTCGGTGGGTGCTTCCTTTTGGCTCTGAACTGAGTGAAGCAAATAAATGTGCTCTTGCTGCTGTTCTCCAAAGTACAGACTTTCATGTAAGACATAAAACACAGCCCTTATCCCACCAGAGTCCTCTAAGCTCGTGGTACTTTCTGTCAGATTTCCCTGTCCAGGAAAGTGTGTGGCTCCAGGAGGTGTTGTGGCTCTACAAAGTAGGCAGATTGGCACCCAAGGGGTGTCAAGACATAGATGTTCACTTGTTTATTCAAGACAAGGCTCAGATGCCCACAGTAGGAGTATTTTGTTTCCCAGCTAGTGTATAAGCACATGGACATAAACTGCAGCAGCTCAATTTAAGAGTGTTTTATGATGAGGTGGACTAAGCTCCCTAAAGAGGCAGGGAAAGTCAATGTCTTGATAAAGTAAATAATGAAATGTTGCAGTACCAATATACACCATGTGATCCCTTGAGGGAAACCACAAGAACAAGCCCTAATGAAATAAGACACAAGAAACAGAGGCTTTGCTGTGGACATAACCCTTATGTGCTCATTATGCATCACAGCAGCTTCTATCACTTTATCACACTTACTCATCTCAGTGAAATATTGTATATATGTACAGACAGATAGGACACATATAAGTACTCAGGCATATACACTTGCAGATACATATATTCTAAATTAAAGAGGGTGAATGAAAGTAAAAAGTTATTTTCACTTACGTAGATGGCAAGACCATAAATGCATAGCATACTGTCTCTTCATGGATTGCCTTACAAGTCCATCATTGTTCAAAGCTTTCATAAACACTTAGCATTTGAATTTACATTTGTGAATATTTTAGCTTTTAAAATGTCCTTGTATTTTATACTTCAGGTTCTTAACTGCTCAGGAATACCAGTGTGGGTTTTGCCTGGGGCTAATCAATAAGCTGCACTTAAAATTGAAAAAGTCTATTTGTACCTGAATTTAAAATTGAGATTATATTTTCCCTGTTTGAAACGCATCAATATGAGCAAATTGTAAAATTGTATTTAATTATTTATTTATCGTGCATCTTTGCCAACTGTGGAATCAATAAAACCAGCCAAACAAAATGCAGGAAATTATCCCAGATGCAAGAGCAGGAGGAAACAAGGCCCCCTCTAATTGAGTTTCCTAAGCTCTTATCTTCTTAAGATCCCTTAGACTGTCTTCCAATTTTCATTTCCATTTCTTTCATTAAATGCTTCTAACCCATGACCTCCATTTACTACCACCTATTTATCTTCCATTCTTAATTGAGATGTAATGTGCCCACTTGTCCAGCGCTGAGCACTAAAACTCTGACAACACAATAAATACTGTCTCCTTCAGAGAAGCTTATTTAGGAAAGTGCAGTTCAACACTCTATTCTTGAACAGGTAAGTCTGTTCCATTCAACTTTTTATCTTACAAACATATCATGGTGAAGACCAAAGCCCCAATAACAAATAATATCATCTTTAGGTTTATTTGCTTTTTCTGCTACAATATGGAATTAGATTTGTTCTGACCCTGGGAGAGCATGAGGTGACAGGGCCAGTGGGAAGAAAACATATAAGGCAGCTTTCAGCAGCCAATCATTTTTTTACTTTCAAATAGAATAATTTAAAATGTGGTGGTGTGCAATCAAACTCCCTCCCATGAGACTCAGTGTACAGGAATTCTGAAGCATGGCATTGTTTAGAAAATAGTTAGACCTTATAAAACATCACTTCAGGAGCTCTTGATAAACATTATTAAAACTCCCAGCAGTCAGGTGCTTCTGAACCTATTGAACAGAGGGGTAAACCCAGCATCAGAGTCAGAAAAACAGCAAGGGAAAGAGTAAAGCTCCAGCTACCAAGCAGTCATTTTAATCTCACAGAGCAATGCTAAACTAAAGCAAGAGAGAATCAAACAGCAGTACCTCAGCCCCTTGGAGCAGTAAAATAAAATTAATATAGCACCCCAGGCCACTATTAACTTGTAAAATTTAATAAAACATATTGTGGTCAGGCATTCAATCTCTCAAAATAAATAGATGAATCACACCATGCTTATTCTAAATGACTAAATGTTTGTATCAGTGATACCAAGTAAAACAAAAATTCACTGTGAATTCCTGATGGAGAACATCCAAGAGGAAAAATTACCATTCAAAACCCTCATACCAGGGACTACGCTGGAAAGCTCCATGGCCAAAACATCTGAATGGAGCACACTCCTATTTAATACTCCAGATTTGTGACTGTGAATGCTGCTGACATAACCCAGACAGCTTTAATTTAAGACTTGGTACTGATAGACAGGACATTGTGCCAGTAAAGTCTGAACTGCAGCAGGGTGGCTGTGCCCGAAGGATGCCCAGCGGCAGCACAGCCACACCACTACAGAAGCAAGAACCAGGCATCACCCCAAACACTCTCAGGCGTCAGTCCAAGTGGAAGAAGGTACCCAAGGAGGTTGGAGCACTAATGTCCAGAGGCAGCCAGGAACAAGACATACGGGCTGGTCTATTTTACTTTCTGAAAGAAGATGACAGGCAAACCAGTTCTTCTCCCTATTCTGAAGTGAAATCTCCAGAAACTGAAGCAAGGAGTATGGGTACCTTTTACACAGAGTGACAATGACAATCAGGTACCTACGTGGTTCCCGCTGAGCAGAATATTACACCTTATATTACAGACATTTATAAATTGAACACTATGCTGGAATTGCTCCTGCTGTCTCCGTGTCTGGATATGTGATGGTCCCACTTCAAGACCGTATCAACCACTGCCTGCATGTCCAAGGTGACTCAGTGGTTTATGTCTGGGTGGCTTTTGGCATGAGAACAAGTTAGTTAAAAAGATCTCTGTTAATTGGCACTGTGGGCATGGCAATGAATGGCAGCACAGACTTTGCCTTAATCTTAGTTTGTAACTCCAAGAGGAACTGTGCTGTCAAAATCTCTGATTCTGCATGCCACCAGAGAAGATCCTAGGGAGACACAACCGCATTACAGATGGTCAATATTTTTTAAACAATGTACTGGAGCAAGGTCTGATGGAACAATCCTTGCAAAGGAGTTGAAGGCACAATCATAAAGTAAACAGGTTGCGAATGAGGAGAGACTGTGGATGTTCCCTGCAGAAAGCATCGTTGAGGACAAAACTAGAGGGGAAGTGGCAGTGGTACCGCAAACAACATTGGCATTCCCAGCATGAGCATGCCTCAACTTGCTTGCTACCAAACAAGCATCTGTTGCCACCTAATTAAAACACCAGTTCCAGGAGGTGACATCCAGCATCATGAATCAAATGAAACATCTGCTAATTCTTACAACAGCCAGACAAAACAAGCCGAAAAAAAGGCAAAACAAACACACACACACACACACACACAGTACTAACTTTGGCACTGACATCCTGACTGAACAGAAGAACTGCATGCAATTCCCGTATTATTAACCGGTGCATCTTCAGTTTAACTGATCGTCTGTGCAAATTTGCTACAACACATGTTCAGCTGCTCAATGGGCAAAAATGGATCAAGTTTTACAAAACAGGGTAAACACGCTTCATTGCACAGTATTGCACCACGGAGGGGGAGCCTCCCCCGAGCTCACACAGGCTAACTGCACAAGCTATTAGCTCAGATGATTAAAAGAACTGGAGACTGCAGAAATCTCAATACATGCCTGGCCTATAATAGCACAATATAGAGTGTATTTTCCCCAGTGACAAACAGATGCTTTTTATTTCCATTATAAATAATTGAGGGGGTTTTTTAATAGGTATAGATAATCAGGCATTTACATGGTTTCCAGCAGAGCAAAGATATTAAGCTACTACGTTACTGCCATTCATAAACTGAATATATTGCTGGGAATGCTTTTTTGCTGTCATTATTATCTAACAACCTCTGCAATATGTGTTGTTACCGCAGCAGTAAAATTATTAGATTCTGAGTATTGCTGGAAATCTGTAACACCATGGAGGATACCCCTTAGTGAAATCAAGTATTTAAGGAGAACTTCAGACAGACTCTTATGCTGAACCTCACCGGCTCCTGAAAACAGAGCAGGGACACCATTCATGGACTCAGTTCTGCCATCTTTTACATGAGCAACATTACATATATATATATACACGGGTTTTTTCCTACCAATGAGCCTACAGTACGTGTGCAATGGCATTTCTCAAAGTGCATCCTTTAAATATCTGATTTCATTAGTGCCTTCATCCTTTTCCCTCTTCCCACTACTCTTACACAAACTTGTTCCTTAACTTAAACTTTTTTTTTTTCTTTTCCCTATTGTAAGACCTTACAAGCAAAGGTTGTTTTTAACCTGAATTAAAACTCTGGAAAGTAAGTTCACTTTCTCGCTCTGTTACTTATTTTTAAGCATCATTTTGTATGAAAGAGGTAATCAGAATCTGAGTAAAAGGACAAAAGATATTCTACATTGGCTCCAGAGATCATTAGGTCAATCTGGCCCTAAGGGTGAAGATATACAAAGGCATTTTGGAAGTGCTGCAGAAGGAAAATCCTACATTAACCTTTAAAGACCTATCAAGGCTCTATCAAAGAAAAACAGTTGGGTTGGGGTTTTCTTCCCCCCACTATGACAGAGAAGAAAACGGTAATTTCAGGAAGGCATAATACACAGTGCAGCAACTTGTAAAGGAACTAGCAGACAATGTCTGGGAATAGTACCAATTTCAAATCCAAACAGAATGGAAGCTTTGCTGTTAAAGGGTATTATTTCTGAGCAGTCAGCATGGAAGAAGAGCCTGATGCAGTAAAACATGGGAAATTTCCAAGTGATCAGGACCAGAAAAAGAAAGTAACTGAGGCTGCAGCCTTGCTAATTACTAAGATGACGGGGACATGGAGAAGACACAGATGCCAAGGCAGTTGCCGAACATCACACTTCAGAGATAAGAGGCACCAGCCATTCTTCGAAGCAATCATAGCTGCCAAGAACTGCAGAGAAAAGAGAGAATTGAAGGGGATAGAGGGGTCAGCTGCAGTGAGTATGAAAACAAGTCAAGGCCAAGGACAGGCATGACGCTTTGGGATTTGGCCAGGAGGTGATAATTTGTGGGTTTAGTCAACTGCAATCTCAGTGGAGTAGAGAGGGCAGAAACTCAACGAGAAAAGAGAGAGTTGGCAGCTGTAAGATGAAGGCAGACAGAATACAGAGTAGGAATAAGAAGCTTGGGTATGAGAGGAAAGGAGAAGGGGCGCCTGGCAGCGACAGATATGCTTGGAGAATTGTAGGTTTTTTTCCAATCCAGGGATACAAAGGCAGATCTGAAAGTTGAAGTAATGCCAAGAAAGAAAACAAGGTTAAGTGAGGTGGCATGAACAACACTGACTGAAGAATGCCACAAGGGATCGAAGGGGTAACACGAGAGAGTAAGTCAAGAGCAGGAACAATGAGGTTTGTCCATCCTGTGTCTCACATTCAACAGCAAAGAAAGAGAATTTCCATCCCAAAGCACCAACAGTCACTGTGCCTCAGCCAGGGGGAAGAGCTGTGCCCACCTCCTGCATCTTCCTCAACTGGTCCTCTGAGGTGTGTCAGCAGTTTGGGAAAAGGCTTCTCAGAATTTCTCAAAGAACAACAGCATTCTTTCACATTTTCTGTTTTAACATCTGAACTAGATTTATATAGCACCTAGGTTAAACAAGGTATGGTATAGTCTTATTTTATCTTCCTATCTCTTCTAGTTTAAGCTCTGTCTGTCTGTCTATAAGAAGCAATGACTTTGACTTGCTGCCATCTGCACTTAACTGCACTGACAGAGGAGTAACACGTACCAGTCCCAGGAAGTCTGTTTGCCTGAATTTCCACTGAGACCACGGTAATTATCTCTAAGCAAATGTTACAGGAAATCATAACGCCATTCACAACAATGCTACATCTCTCATGCTCTCTGAAAAATTCCAGATCTCATCATCTGGTTTTAAAAGTCTCCTGTAAGGGCAGCTATAAAACTGCTCCTCTGGTCATGCTATCATATATGTGTCAGGCAGATCACTCTTCACACAATATATTATCAACTTCAGGATGCAATTTCTTATGCTATTTACAGATGGCAAAAATGCATCTTAACAGTTCATAAGGAAAAAAAAAAAAAAAGTGCTATGATTAGACAAGGACTACAGCATTACAATCACAATTATAGCAAAGCTGCACTTACTGACCCCAGTGACAAAAGAAGAGTTGGAGGGAAATTCTGTGTCATGTTTTATATCCTGAACTAATTAAAGATTTCATTCCCCAAACAGCCAGATAACAAACACAAGCAGTGCCTCCAGATGAAGGAGTCCTATTTTGATGGTTACTGTAATGAGCTCATACCCAAAGGAAAAGGCCAATAAAAAGCATCTCCTATCTGGAGGATGCTGAATGAAAGTTGGACTTCTCTTAATTTTACAGCAATTCCTTACTGCATCATATCAGCCTCCACCAAAGGTCTCAGTTTAATTTTTCTGTAATGAATTTGGAGACTCAAAAGAAAAACTCCATCCCATCTTAGATGCCTAAATTTCTCTCCTTGACTTAGAGCTGACAATGATTACAAATAAAATGTGCTTTTACATCATTGTATGCAGTTTTAATTAAAATTTATTAACTTGAGAGAAACTATCTCCTTATCACCAACAGACATGAGAACAAAAATGCCTTTCATTGTGCCATTAAACTGATTTTTCAGACAGAACCACAGAACCATCACTACAGCACACTGTAGCTCAACTGTCTAGCAGCATTGTGCTTTAGCCAAAAAAAAATCACAGTAATGTCTTCTGAAAAATTTTATACCTACAGCCCGATGTGTCTGCTGAATCACATGCAGCTTCCTTTATCAAATTGCTGGAGCACTTAGGAAAAATATCTGTGTACCTTGCCCACCTCTTATTATAAGAAAAGCAAATACCAGCAGCCAGGCTGTGGTAGTGTGGTTTAGTCACTTTGAAAGGATCTTTGGAGTCACTATTTTAGATGTGACAGGTGGAGTTAAGAGAGACAATGGAAGAGGACATAAAAGTAAGGAAAGCAGGAAAAAAAAAAAAAAGACATTTAGGAAAGGAGAAAATTTTAAATGTCAGAGAATATAATGATTAGGGTTAGGCAGTAGGAATGATTAAGGGAGCTGGAAACCTAAAGCAGGAGAAGACGAAACTCCAAAGTACAAAATGGGAAGAGTTGAAAATGTGGAGTATTGGGAATATGTTATTGGAGATGATGTGATGAAGAGTTACTAGTGACCTGACATGTGCCTTCAGTGACAAGGAAGAGACAGAAGAAATTAAGAAAATCACCCTGAGAACTTGTTTGACATACTCAAAGGTACATTCTGGAGGTGAGATTACTAATGATACTCCTTTATCCTGGATAAGAGCAAAGAAGGAGAGGGACACCAAAGCAGGAAACAGACTGAACAGAGAGTCATATTGGGAGAGGAGATTAAAAAAAAAAAGTCAGAGATTTCCCGGGTTAGATGGCAGAAGACAGCTATGGTTACCAAGGGCTGGTCAGACAGGCAGTACAGGATGGGGCACAGCTAAAAGTAACAGAAAGGAACCAACAGTGCTCTCAGCAGTGTAACAAAATACCATTTTAAAAGTGGGCTTCATTCATAACATCTTTCTTGCATGGGGTGGATAGGAATAGGAACCACAGACAGAGATAAATACAACCATCATGACCACTTAAATATTTTTTTCTTAAGGAACAAAACTGAAAAAAAAAAAACAACCAACAACCAAAATACAACACAGAGATGGCAAGGAGGTGAAGAGAAGGTTTTTCTCCTTGGTGGAGAGGAGACAGAGGCTTATTTTGCCAGTGGGCAGAGCACAGATAAGCACAAAAAAGAGAGGCTTCCCAAGGCAGGAAGGCTCACTGAGCTGAAGTGGTTAAATTGGGAATAGAAATAATACCAAGAAAAGCAGGATGAGGAATCAAATTGCTTCAGTGATAAAGGACGTTCAAGGTGAGAGACAATACACTGGAATAGGTGTTTACAGCAGCAGATAGAGAGGAGCGGGATCATTTACGTGTACTTTGAAAAACAATACAAACAGAGATAACAATTACAGTGCAGCAAATAAGGCAGTAGTACATGTGCAAATGAGGATGCCTCACAGAGTGTGCACAGGAGATAGGGCAGTTGCCAGGAGACTCGATAATCATCCTCTGGAACCTGACTTGGAGAGGCCCTGAGGGTGGAACAGGGATGCCATCTCCCTCAGAGGCAGAAGTAAGTAAGTGCTGGCCTTCTTCTGCTACCTGCAGCATACAGACACAGATCCACAAATGCCTAAACTCAGGAAAAAAAAAAAAAGAAAAACAAAACCAACAGTTTTCAGTTCCTTTTCTCACCTCCTTGAAGATAAGCTGCAAAGTTGTCCAAACACTGAGTTAGTTCAGGTTGTTGATCATGAAAATCAATCTATCTAGGATTGAAGGTGATATCAGGAACTGTAGAGAGCATTTGTCAGTGAGAGGATGAAGGCTAGAGAATTAATTCTTACTTTATGCAGAATCCATTCTTTGTACTCCCTTTTGACAGAGCTGATTACAGAATACAGAAGTGTCCTTGACTTCATGGCTTCTTTGGAAGTTTCTAAGCAAGTCTAAAAACCTCTTTTATTTCACTTTTAATTTAAGGTAATATTTTATATACTGGCTTTTCCTTTGGCGCCTTAGTGTCTGGGAGAAACAGGACAAGTTTAGCTGAAATGACATTGTACTCAAAAGATGGACTCAAATTGACAGTTCCTCAACCCTTTTGACTGCACCTCCTCAAGTGCCAGCTGAATTGTACATGTGTAGTTGCACTGGACCCTTTTGCAAGTAACTACCTGTCAGAGTCACTCAGAGGTGTGCAGTGTTTCTCCTTCACCACTTGCCTTCCAGCAGCATCTCCTCATAATAACTTGCAATTTATACTTGCACAAAGCACTTCACTACACAGCATTTCTAGAACTCACACAATTCACGTCACACTGCAAGTTGTCTTGAAAAACCCCATTGCCAATTTAACAGCACATGAGTATTTGTCATTAAAAGGACATTTTTTACCTACTTCTTGCCCATTTATTATGAGTCTGGGGAGGGGGGAAATTTTACCTTCTCAGAGGTGCAGCCTATATGCAGCTCCACTTACTGAGCTAAAGAAAAGCTTTTGTCTTTTTTACTCTCAGTCATCATGAATTTGTCAAACTGTCTGTCTCAACTGAAAATAATCCACATACTGATTAGCACTGGGATGAGTTTTAAAGATGGCAGGAGGAAAAGCACTTTCCCACTTGTAAGCTCCGTGAATTTGACAAAGAAATGTGCTTGGACAGCTACAAGTATCTTCTTACAAAGTCAGTTTTCAGAATAAAATCACCTAGTAAGGGCTTTTGCCTAACTGTCACAAATAATTCCAGCAGCATTATTATAACGTGTCTAAAAAATGTTTTAACCTATCTTGAAGAACCTGTATGACATCATTGGATTTCATGAGAAGGATTAAAAACATGGATAGCAGCATGAGGAGCCTATAACACTGGGAACAGGAATAACAGGCACACCAAAAAGATACATAGAGAAAAATAAATAAATCAATCCATGGCTCTGCAAGCCTCTCATGATGTGTCCCCATATCAGAGGTCACAGGACTACACATTCTTTTCCCTAGGACAGAGAAACCCCATAAGAAACAAAGTGCTTGCATCCCCACCTCAGCCACACACAGCTACTGAGAAGTGACACTGTCTTGAAGAGAAAAAAAAGAAAAAACTGCAGCAATACACTTCTTTACCCTGAATACATCTAGGGACAAGTATGCTCTAGAGCAAATTAAAAACAAGCCACACGGTCCCCAAAAATAGTATTTTTAACCTTTGATTAATCATTTCCTTTGCTCCTCCAACTGTAAAAGATTTTTTAGGTACCATCCTGTCTTCTTGCCCCTCCAAAACATCTCTATGCTGATCACTAACATGCTATAGTCACCTAGCCACATCAAAGACTGAAATACAAAACACAGCCATTCAAATAAAAACATACAAAAGCCCACATTCAAGCTTATCATCATTACTTAATCACATGTTAAACGAGCTAAGAATTAACAGTTAACACATGAAAAAAAGTTGGCTTTCCATCAAAAGCAATTATAATTAATTCCTAAGAAACATATTTCTGGATGCCAAATCAGATGGAGGAATCAACTGGGGGATAGGTACACGCCTTCCATAGCTCCACTCAAAATTCTAATTAAGACGAGAAATACAAAAGTGGTTGCGGTGGAAAGGTTAATAGAAGAGAAGGCAGTCTCAAGAGAAACCATGCCAAATATTCAGTCCCTATTTCTGTCTCTTCTACACTTTTCCCTGTAATAGACTGTCCCCTAGAAACACAGATATGTGAACATACACACACTTGATCACATGGGTATTTCAGTAAAAAAAAAAAGAAGACCACAAAATAATGTGCTCTGAAATCCTAGAGGTCTTATGGACAAAGTGCTTTTTGAATCTTGGTCTCTGCTGTAGTCAAAATCAGTTGTGTCAGAAAAGTTTACACTTGGAATTACAAGGGAATGGAGAGAGAAATCTGTAACTGAGGATGATGAGTGTGTAACCTGCTCTTTAAGCAGTAGCAATGATGACCAATTACAGTTCAGACAATAGGATGACTGTGTGTGATTCAAAAGAGCAAGGAATTTTTTCAGCTAAAAAGCGCATTTCTTTTCAACAGATTCTCATGAAATATTCATAAGATAAAGAGAACCTGTACAAAGGAGAGGAGCTATCTAGTTGAAAGCATCTCCAGTTTGGGAGAAAAAAACAAGAGTGCTTCTGACAATGCTTCTCAAACCTTTTGGAGTCCCAACAAGGATGCAGAATGGATGCAGGAAAGAAGACATCGCTGACCTCCCTGAGTTACGTTACACTCCAAGCCTGGACTGGATGTCTCCAGTTTGCAATTTCTGATTAGATTTGCAAACAACCTGATTGCAGTACCACTGAGCCACAAACTAGCCCTTCATTTTAACCGCAGATATTGCAAATATGAAGAGCAACACTTTCAACATCACTGTTGTGAAAACTTGGATTTTCTCACCAATGAATGAAAACAGCCTGGTTCAAACAGGCCTTTCTGATGATAACAAAAAGAGCTTTGGGGGAAACCTACCAGAAAGACTTATTTTTAAATTTTCATTTTTTTATCTTTTCTCCCATTCATCAGTGCTAGAGAAGACAGGGAGGAAAAAAGACATTGAAAACTATCTCTGCTGACACCTCCCAAATCCTTGTGCATATCCTGCATGGTAGGGAATTCTCCTGAGGGAAAAGACAGCTTTCAAAGACCAAACAGACATTCTCCTGTGGGGAGGGATTTCACAAAGAATCACATGTCAAGGAATTTTTTTTTACTTCCATTTAAGGTATTTTCTCCTGAGAAAGAATATTCTCTGGCAAATCATCCCACCATGGTCATTCAGATCTGCCCCATGAATGGCAAAAATGGAACCCGAAGTCACCTAACAATTCAGATTAATTTAATAAATAGCCCCTTATCTAATATTCTTTAGATGACTTGAATGTTGCCCATCTGGAAATAACGTAGCACCAAAGTCCCACTGCCTATGATTTCCATAAATATGTAGGCTGATAACCAAAGCACTGTGCATAAAGGTATCTTTAGGATTATTTTATACTTGTCATCTTATCAGGAGAATGCTTCCTTTCCTATTATTTATCTTACATAAAGTGAGCCATAGTGCTGGGGTGTTGGTTTTTTGGTTTGGGTTTGGTTTTTATTTTTTGTTTGGGTTTTTTTAAGATTAATTTATTGGAAATTCTGTGTGCATTAAGATTAATTTAAGCCCACTAAAACTGATAAACTGTTGTTACTGGCCTCAATCCACACTACCTTTTAAATCTTTGAATTTTCATTCCAGGGCTCTGATGAAAGATTCATTCCAAGTACATAAAGTAATCTTTACTTTCTCTCTCCTACATATCACTGTTTTCCAGTATAATCCATTTTATGGTTTCAGTTATAAATAAATAGCTCTGCCTACCTGGCACTTTAGATAACAGAGGTCCCCATGTAGTTCAGTCTGCCTTGACCATATTTAACATCAATCAGGGGAACCTCTCTCTTACTGATGCTGGTCACCTTGCTCTTGGTGTAAAAGCAGGGCGATGAAATATTTCCATATTTGAGGCAGAAAGACAAAAATCCTGACTATTAATGAGGTCTTCACACCTCAAGAAAATTCCATAAATAAACCATTACAAAACTATCAATCTGTGGATCAAACCTGCTAAGAAGTGTCTTTCAGAAGAAATGGAAAAACTTAAATCAAGGTTATTTAATGCTTTATTTCTACTGTTCTGTTAACTAACTGAAACAGAACATCCAAGTGCTGTACACAGCAATTGCTGCTACTGAAAGCTTTGAATCCAAACGGAAAGCCTCTGTAAAACCACTTTTACAACTATATGTTGTTTTGTTTTGTTTGAGGGTTTTTTAACTTAGAAATCTCAACACTGGAGCATTTTTGATGCCAGAGGAAATAATTACCTTCAAGCAAAATGTCTGTCCAGCTTGCAATACACATTACTCACAGGCACCAACATTGTTATACACTGGGAATTTTAACCCTACTGGGCATTACAGCTGAATTTAAGCATACACAGGCACATAATTTTACATCAAAAAGGCACTAAACCTAACCTAACATTTAGTATATTAGTGATGTAGGGCATCAAAAAACAGGTCAGGAATATAGAAATTTCATAATACAATATTCATACCAATCAGCTTTATTTGTTATGACAACTTGAAAGGCATAAAATGCTTTAGAGGGTTAAATAATAAATGACAGGAGAAAAAACAGAGGGAGAAAGTTTTAGGGACTAAAATTTATATTGCCTGATTAAATATAAACAAACAAGGACTCAGTGAAGGAGGACACAAGAAACTGGCCCAGATAGGGAAACATGAAGAGGCTCTTTAGTGTTTATAGAGCCTGGTCATTTTTATCTTGACTCTCATTTGCATTCCAGGATAATACCATATTCACATGCTATCTCAGGGGTAAGAGTTTTGTCAAAGGAGATTTATTAAGTTACTATTAAATATTCTCCTATTCATGTTCTGTGGTGTTTTCAGATCTTGAATCCAATTTTCTTTTTTTTTTTTCTAAAGAAGTTTTGCAGGCAGCTCACTGCCAGTGCACACAAAGGAGAACATGGGTACTTCCCACGTCTCACAGGTTATGGGACCATGGTACCTTGGACATGCTAATAGTAACTAGCTTTGTGGTATTACTTATTACCATAGCATTAATTATTATTTTATTACATCTTTGATTTAGTATTAGATATCTGATTATATTATTAGATCATTGATTGTCATCTCTGCTGTCAGGATCATGGGCTTCAATGATTCCAAATTTCTACTTTCAAAGGCTTGATTTCTCTGACAGTCAAAACTCCAAGAAATATTATCACAAGATCCAGTGCATTATTGTATTACAATTATTACCAAATAGAAAGTTTTCCTACCTGTGAGAGTATTAGACTTCTCACTGAACCTTCAGGAAGATAGTAACACAACTCCTGCTGTGCCTCCACACAGAGCACTCACAAGGTGATACTGCATAAATAACAAGCATTTTCTTAAATGGGTCATTCAATTATTTAGAGATACTTGGGAAATGTGCCACTAACAGCTGTTTTATAACAGATTTCATGGTACCGTACACCTGGTGCTAATACTTCAGCATGTCGAAATGGTTTTTTAAAGATTACACAATCAAACATTATAAGATAAAATCGCTGTAATTGGAGCTCTCATCAAAGAAGAAATTACTGTTACACTTTACAAACCGTACACACTACCTTCCAGAGCTGAGCAAAAGGCAATATTACGGTGGCCACATAGCTAAAAGATCTTACCCCTGATCTAGCCCCAAATTTGGGGATCCCATTCCTTGCTGTGATTCTGTAACAGACAAATGGGGTCCACGTAGTGATACGGAACATAAAAACCATCTCTGATTCACCTCCTCCATTTCAAGCAAAATAAAGATTCCAGTTCAAAATCTGATGCAGAATAATATCTCAAATCCTGTGTCAGTTAAACTTTTTACTTATCTGCTGAGTCAAAATTTATTAGTGAACTTTGAGTCAGGCCTTAAAAACTTTAAATTTCCTCAGCAGTGATACTATGCTGAAAGCATTTATTCTGATACCTACATACTTCATAAATAAGTGGATATTTTTTAGATGCTGGATAACAAATCAGTGCCAGATAACTGCTGGCTTCACCCAGGTGTATTCAATAAAGCAAGCTGGGTAAAAGTAATTCAATACAGATTTGCTGATGATGGCTTTAGGGAATTTGCTATTAAAACAACACGCAACACTCACACGTGTATTTCCCAGTTTATAATCTGCCCGGGAATACATAAACATGAAGAGAATTTTTAACTATGTTAATATTTAAAAACTGTAAAGTGACTGTGACAGTGATCTGCACAGAAACGGTGGCTTTACAGGTATTTAGGTGCACAGATACCTGTACTGGCTGAAGTCCTAAATTTACTGAAATTAATACTCGGCTTGCCACTAACTTCAACAGGGAAGTTAAACACAAATAGATTGTGTTAGGTGAGATCACATTAGATTGCAGAAGATAAAATAATACATTCAGCTGAATAAAACAGAGGATGACTGATGGGCAAAGCCCTAGACACACAGCCCCAAGAGCAGCTTCTTCTGCCACCTTTGCCACCTTTGCCTCAGTCTTTACTTCTAAGGTCATCTACCAGGAGTCCCAGGTCTCCAAGACCACAGATGAAGTCTGGAGGGAGGAAGTTCTTTTCCTCAGTTGAAGAGACTTGGGTTAGTGACCAGTTGAGCAAACTGGACATCCACAAGAACCTCCTGACTGGTACCAACCCTGAGGTAGAAGTGGGGATGGCACAACACTCCTCAACTGTCTCTAGCCCACTCCCCAAAGGACAGGCATTTCTTCCCTCCCCCCTCATATCTACTTTAAAGCTCTATCAATGAGCCCAGACAATTTATATGACAGAATCCTCCTTCCCCTATGAGAGAAATCTCCTCCATCTGATGCCATCAGACCAGGTGCCCTATAAACCTCCCCATGGTCAAAAAATCCAAAATTCCAGCGGTGACACCAGTCTCTCAGCCATG
>JANHGL010003496.1:15456-29925 GCA_024611195.1 Ceyx melanurus | reverse complement strand
TTTATACACACCCAAAAAACATTGCATAATGCATAAGGCTCCACATCACTGCAACTCTTCAATGCCAGTTTGAGCACAAGATTTTTTTCCATGAGTGCACAAATAGATATTTCCAGGGGTTGAAATACTAGGGCTGTGGTGATGTAGCCAGCAGTGATGCACCTGCCTGGGAAAAGCAGTTTGTGGCTTTTTTACCTCTGTTTTCATCCGAGACACGTAAATACCTCATTTTCAGATTTACAAAGACAACTAAATAATCTCTCCAGGGGAAAAAAAAAAAAATACTGCAGATGTAAAAAGGTACTTGGCAATATTCCATGAAAAAAATAGGTATCAAACAAACCCCAGGATACTACAGGTTGTAATTGTAGGTGTTTAAGATTTTTCTTGAAGCCCAGGGAAGAGGTTGGAAGGATTCTCCCTGCATTCCCCAGGAAATGTGTTTGAGTGCAGCAATGTTTTAGAAGCATAAAATGTGAATAATGGTCAAAGCAGCCCAGGAAAACAGAGCAGAGAGTCTAAAAAGCTGATGAACAAATTAATTAAAGGGGATCCTTCACAGCTCCTCTGCTTTGTGTGAAAGTGCTGGTGGTTTGGAGATAATCATAGGTGAGGTGTCATTAAAGGCTTTGCAATTTAATGCTTTAAAGTTTGGGGTTTGCATGGTGGATTTCCAGTCACTTAGCCTGGATTTGATTATGTGCAGCTGAAGATAGAATGCTAATTTAAATGCTGTGGGATGTAACAGTGCAATAAATGATTTGATGGATATTTTGTCTGAAGCTGGAGAGCAGTGCTGAGTACATGGTGTGGCCCAGGCATGGAAATCCAGGCTGCAGGAGGATGTAACTGCAGGCAGAACTGGGCAAAAATAGACTAAATACAAGGGAAATAATAAGTTGTGAACTGGGGGATAACTGATGGGCATGTGTTGGATAATTTGCATTCTTCAGTCCCCTTTTTCTCCCCTCTAAAGATTGGTGATGATGACTTTGGGATCTGTTTTCTTTGGCTCAGAAGGTTTCTTGGGTTTGTTTTGGTTTTGTCTTGTTTGGTTGTTTTGGTTCTGTCTTGTTTGTTTTGTTTGGTTCTGTCATGTTTGGTTGTTTTGGTTCTGTCTTGTTTGTTTTAGTCTTGTTTATTTAGTTTTTGCCTAGTTTGGGGGGTTGTTTTTAATCAAACCATCTTGCAGAGGTTCCCTTCAGGGGGGATTGGCTCCATCCAAATAAATGTGATGCTCTGAAGAGGTTTTGGACAGTACTTTGCTGAACTGTAGGTGCTGGGGAAGGATTCCGTGGAAGGATTTAATTCAATTAAAAGCAATAATTTACATTTTATCTTGTCTTTGTGGGCAAAGCTGCAGCTCCTGAGGAGGTTTTACTGGCATGGGGCTTCTCGTGGTGCTTCCTGAGCATCTTCTATCAATGCAGTGAGATTTTCAGCATTTCTACTAGTGGGGAAGGGGCTTGAAACCTGTAACTCTTCCCAAGCAAGGGTTTCATGCTGCCTTGCAGTGTGCAAGGACTTGGCTGCAGCAAAGTCAGAGGGCTCAGGGTGAAATTGGATGTCCTTTGTGCCACCCAGCCCAGGAGATGTTGAGCAGAGAGTGCTGAGTCCCAGACAGGGCTGTGGGAAACAGCCCAGCAGCTTTCAGGTGCTGCAGGGGAACAAAGGAGGGTTGTCAGCAGTGGAAGGAGCTGGAGGTTTTCTGTGTGTGTGGAGCGTGGGTGGGACTGTCATCACCAGTCACCACCGAGCATGAAATCCCATTCCTGCAGCCCTCAGGCAAGGCTTGCCTTGCCTCAGACGCTTTAATCATCACAATCACACCTAAAGCATCCCGGTGGTGTTAATGGCTGGCAGCTCATTGCACAGAGCAGCCTTCCACTGCAGCTACCCAAGGCTTCCAGAGCTGCTGGCAACTCAGCATCATTACCAGCTGGAGGGCAGGAGCTTCTCTCTTGTGCTGCCTGGCCACAGACAAGACCAAAAGCATTTTGGTTCAGCACAGAGGCAAATTCTGGCTCCTGTGCCAGCAAGAAGCAGGTAAAAAAAAAGCTGCTCCTTGATGTGGCCCACACAGGGATGTTTGGTGAGCCTGGGAATGTTCTGTGTGGAGAAACCCTGGGATGTTTTGTCTAATGGTCACAGAATACTAACGATCTGTCCAAGTGGCTGTTCCTCTCCAAAACACAGCAGTAATAACGAGTGAGGAATCGAATCTTCCCAGGCTCTTGCAGAATGATGTCATGTTTCAATGTGTAAACTCTCCTAAGTGGCTTTCCAAAGGATTTGAAGGAAGAGTGTGGAAATAAATGGCATGACACACAGGGAGGATCCTGCTCTGCATTTTGGTGTGCTGGGGGTGGTCACCAGCACCCCTGGCTGGTGCACAGTGCCCCTCTCTCCAGTTCTCAACCTCACTCAGACACCAGCTGATGGCTTTTCAGTGCCCATCACCCCCAGGATGACTTTTGGATGATTTAAGGTGTTAAACAGCAGCTGGAGCTGAAGTTGCATGGAGCCATCCCGCAGCTTCTCCCTGCCTGCACAGGATCCAGAATTCCTAGACTTGGATGGGAAATGTGCTCAGAGGAATTGCCCAAAGGTCCTTAACACTGTTCCTCTCACCTGCAATTCCCAGGCTGTGCTGGGAGGATGCTTGCTGCTGGTCCCTCAGGATGGGTGACACAGCCCCAGCTCACAGCCCTGCTTCCAGCTGCCAAAGCATCTCACAGGGTCCTGCAGGAATGGGGGAGGTTTTCATGGAAGCAGTGGCTGGAGTGGGCATCTTTGTGGATGATGTGGGAGGTATTTCCCAAATGAGGGGATTTCCATGCCTGGAAAGCATGGATGCTATAGCACAACCAGGGATTTTTAGTCAGGCTGGGTTACCAGCTGCCAGTGGTGTTCTCAGGGGTGCTGGTACCCACCCCTTGGGAAGCAGTGGGCAGGGATGCTCCTGGCACTCTGCACCCACTATTATTTAAAGGAGCCAGTCACAATCTCGTGCAATCGTGGCTTCTTGTTGTTGTCTCAGAAAGCAATTAAAAGTTTAATTAAAATCAGCATTGTCTCTATTGGCTACCACTGTAAATAACCAAAAGTGATCAGACATGTGTCTGCAGCCTTTGGAATTGTGCACAGCGAGCAGTTGCCAGATGCTGAAATGAAGGAAAGTGTTGGCATGCATTAAAAACCCATATAAATGTTAAATTAAATCTTTTGGATCGGAGAAGAATCTCCATATATTTTTTTTCAACCTTATTTTAAGCGTATCTGTCCCAAAATAAAGCAGGGAGGCAAAGGGAACAACCCAGACTTCAGATAGAACAATATTACTCATCAGACTTTTAACTTTAATGATCACAAGGCTTTTAAAAGGCTCTCTGTGCACTGCTCTAATGTAGACCATATTTCCAGCTGAATATTGAGGACAAATAAAGTCAGTTGCTACAAGACAGAGTTCAGGCTCCAAGAATAAGCTTTTGAGAGGCACTGGGACAGCACCACAGTGGGGAGAAGCTGCTCCCTGCTCATGGAGCTCCCTTGTCCTCCTCATTACACTGGAGTCCTGATTTAAAGCTCAGTAGATAGCAAAGGTGATGTTTACTTGAAAATGGTGTTAGATTCTTCTTGAATTCCTATTTCTTCTTCTTTAATTGAATAAAGTTTTGGCACAGTTGGTAGGCAAAGAGGAGGAACGTTGGTTGGAGGAGGAAATTCTACCAGCCTGGCCTGGATCTAAGCGAGTGCAGATGTACAGACTTAAATTCAAGGGAATATATGTCACAAAATGTCCCCTATTTTGCTTATTAAGGGGCAAATCACAGGCTCAGCAGCTAACTTCTCCTTGGTTAAAGGAAATTCTGCATTCATGAGGAGCCAAACTGACAGGAAAATGGAGGAAGGAATTAAAAACACTGTAAAAATACATATATTTTTTAATATCCTTTCTGTTTTATGGCATCCTTGGGTCTGCTGATCTCACCAGGCTTGCAGGAGCTGAGTGCCCTTCACTTTCAACCAGCATCTTGGTGTTTGAAACAGATCTCACCCAGGATGCCATCAAACCCCTTCTGGTCCACGTTAGGGGATTGAAAGCTGTGGGATGCTTGAGTGCTTGCCATGTTTTGTTGTGGTTTTTTTTTGTATGCGAATAGGAAACCTCAGAAATGTGCATAATTACTAATATTAAACAGCCAGTGTGTGGTAAAAATAACATTAGATCTCGTTGGAGCTGCAGAGCTGCTCTTGCTGGGAAGAGCCAGAGGCTCAGCAGCTCCACCAGATGATGCCTGCCAAGAGCCCCACTCTTCTGCAGGCTCTGCGGACGTGGACAGTGTTGCTGTGGACAGAGATGGTAGGAAAAAGGCACAGAAAACATCCTTGCTGGGTTTCCATCCCACCCTGAAATTGCCCTCCCAGTACCCACTGCTTGGTTGATGAGCCAGAGATGCAGAGAGCAAAGAGTTTGTGTTTTCTGTTCCATGCCTGGGTGCTGTGCTGAGGGCTGGAGGCAGATTGCAGCAGGATACTGCTGTTTTCTCCCCATTATAAGGTATTTTTTTGCATTAGATACGTGGCTTGATAATAAGAATAAATCCAGATTTCCTTCTGCCACTGAGGTGGGCATTACTCAAGTGTAGCTGCATTCTTCTGGGCTGCTTTTTAATCCTTTAATCCTTTTTTTTATCCAAAAACCTGTTCTTTTGTAAAGGAGAAAGCAGCAACAGTTTGTGTGGTCAGTGGTGTGGTAGGAGGAGATGAAACCAAAAATCCTTGACCAGAAACTTGGGAAAGGTAGAGGTGCATGTTTTGAAAACCTGATTTTTAAAGGGACTGAATGAACCCTTATTTCTGCACTCTTAGTCCTGGAGAAGTTTGGTTGGGCATAAACTTGCTGAGCATCAGTGGGGTTTGGTACCAGGATAAAAGCAATAATAGCAACAAAATCAAATGTTCAGTGGTGGAAAACTGAGGCAACACCTCAAGTGTTCTTTGCTTGTAGGCACAAACACATCTAAACTGAACCTCTGTGGCTTCTCAGCTGGAAAGGTCTCACCACACACCAGGTTTTTAGGTGTGCAAGGTCTCACCTTCCTTTTGTGCACAGGATAGGGATCATTAAATCCACGTTGGCAGCAGGAAGCCTTGGGCAGTGCCGTGAACCTCTGCCTCAAAACCTGGGGGTTAAATGCCTTAAAAATGAGATTTCCAAGCAGTTGATGTTTGCTTGCTTTTTTTTTCCTCTGTGTATTCTGGATTTTAAACCTCTTGCATCTGTCCTTTGGAAGTTGGCAGTGATAACAGAGCTCCAGGTGAAATCAGGAGCAATCTGATCTGTGTTTTATACTGGTCAGTCCAGTATGAGTGGCACAGAGCTGGTTTGCCATCATTTGATGTCTTACAGAGGCACAAAGGGGACTTGTTGATGGGCACCCAAGACTGCTCAGAACTGCAACGTGTGCAGCAAATATTGCACAGCTTTTCTGGAGAGAAAACTGGGGGGAGTTTGGAACCAAACGAGCCTGGCTGATTTTGAAGACATTCAGACAGCCACGCTGGGAACCTGCAGAGCTCTGGGTGTTTGCCAGCTCTTGTAAGATCTCCAAGGCCAAATGAGAGCAAAAAGCATCATTAAAAGGCCGTGCAGCTGCCAGAATTGTCTCTCACCAACCTGTAATTACACTGAGTTCCCACCAGCCTGCCCCACTGACCTCCGAGGAGGGCAAACAAGCGTGTCTTTGGCAGGGTGCTGCACATCACCCTGCAGCTCTCCTGCTGGGTGGGGGGTTTTGTATCTCTTCTGCTTTGTTCCTTTGGTTTTTTTTGGGGGGAGAATCGCCAGTTATTGGTGTAAAATACAGGAGAAAGGAAAATTTACAACTGTGGGGGGAGCAGGAAAAAAAAGCCAATCCATTTGAAGCCACTGGGGAATTCCTGCTGTCACTTGAAATGGCTGTTGTGGGAGGAGGGCAGCACAAAGGCCTGGCTTTTTCAGGGTGATTAAGATAAACAAGGAGTGTTTCTTATCCTCGAGCTGGTTACAGCCTAATCCGAGGAGCTCAGTGCATTTTTTTGGCCTTAATTGCTATTTTTCCTAACGTCAGCCTGGAGCCATCCCGTTCTGCTCTGACAGAGTAAAGCCCTGTGCAAGTTTTCATCCCCACTGCTCAGCTCCAAACACTGCTTTAGCCAGCCCACCAGGGCTTGAACGTTTGAACTGGGAGCTGTCTGGCCACGAGGATGGGGAAGGGAGATGCTTGGAAGGGAAATATTTTTCTTGCTGAGAGCAGGGTTGTCAATGGAGGGGGATGTTTCAGGTTAGATGGGGCTGAGCCCATCAGCTGCCTGGCCCTGAGCTCTCAGGGGAGCAGGAGTTGTGTGTGAAAGCCAAGCAGGGCTAGACCCTGGGATGGTTTAACTGTTTGTGTTTCCATTCAGCAACAGTTTCAAAGGAAAATCTTTAGGTGCCAATGGATGCTGAAGCTCCTGGGTGATGCCTCGTGCAATATCCTCCCTGATTATTTGCTTTAAGAGTATTAAGTCCTTCTGATTTCTTTTTAAGCTTGAGGTTGCAGGAATTCCTCTCCATGCTCTTGGGAAACTTGTGAGGAGCAGAGCAAGACCCCCAGGCTGCTACCCCAGTGCAGTGGCTCTGAGCCTGCCTGAAATGGTGCTGAGATAGGAAATATCATGTTTGGAGAAGGATTTGTAGGCTTTCTGTGGCCATTTCCATCTCTCCAGCTCTGCCATTTCAGTACTTGGGCACCTCAGCTGCTGCCCAGCCCCTAAAACCAGCAGCACAGAGAAAGTTTTTTTTTCCCTAAACCTGTGGGAGGGAAAAACCAGAGCTGTTCCAAGCAGCAGTTGTGGCTTGATGTACTGCTGAGAAGAAAAAACAACCTTCCCAACGACCAAACAAAAACAGAATGCAGCAACAGAAAGAAAACAGGAGGGGAAGATAATTTTCTGTTTGCTTTTGAATTAAAAAAACACCCAAACAAAGCCACAACGATTTAATAACTCTGTAAAGTGGTGCTGGCTTTATCTTCCTCAACCCATTTAGTTTATTTGCAGTAGGAAAAGTTTTCCATTCTGCTCAGTGATGTTTTATTTTGCTGGACTTGGTGTTTATGAGGGTGCAGGGTAAGGTGGGTGAGAGCCAAGCACAGACACTGCAGGCTCCCCACACAGCCAGGCTCTGAGCCATCCAGGACATTTATAGCTCCCATTGAAGTAATTTAAAGTTCTGCCATCCAGCACCTTCCACTTCTATTGTTTTTCCTTTAAATCTATTTACAGTGGATCTGTCTTTGTCCTTTAAAAATAAATTTCCCAGTACTTTGCTTTCAGAAGCACAAGATAAAAAAAAAAAAGGAAAGCACACCAAGTTGCTTTGTGGAGTTTGTTTAAAGAAATAAGCAGCACCATTCTTTTTATTATTACTGTTTTATCCAAAATACATCTATCTCTTTTACCATCTTTGGTGGCCTGAAATGATAAATAACATTTTAAAGTTAGTTTTCCTGTGGGGAAATGTGGGCCAAGCTGGCTGTGCAATCATCAGAGCAGTGCTGCAGGGTCTGCTGAAAGAACTGGCAGCTTTGGGGTGGGAAGGCATGGAATGGGTGAAGTTTCAGAGCTGCTGCTCATGGAAGAGACTGGAAATAAGATGTGGAAATGCCACACGAGTGCAAATGAGGTTTGTCTTGACCCTAAGAGCTGATGTTGATGTGGCAGAAGGTCCCCTGGCATCCTTTGCTGACCCTGAGAGAGGAGAGGAGCCACGATCACGTTGTCCCATCATGGGAGAACTCAGAGCTCTGAATGCTGAGCTCCCTGGGATGTTAAGACCAGGAACAGCTTAGATATGTCAGTTTGCATCCAGGGGCTGCTGCTGTGCACAACCTGCTGTTGGCTCCTGCCAGTGCTGCAAAGCACAGGCTTCCTCTGACTTTCCTTGCAGTTCTTTGCTCCCAGTGTATTCCAGTTCACTCAAAACCCAGTCAGGAATCCCTCTGGACCAGTTCCTCCTTGCTCAGTTAGGTATTGATATATACTTATATATCATGCTGAGCATCAGCAGCCAGTTGGCTTCTCAGGAAGAATTTTAGTCCCCTCTGCAACCTGGGAAACACTTCCCATGGCCTCAGGGGCCAGATTTTGCCAAGGCTGGCTGCCATCCACACCACCTTTCATCCCTGTGGTACCTGGGCAGTGCATTTGGAGCTGGTTGGTGATTGTGTGTTGACCCAACAAACCTTACCTGGGTCTGTCTGTTCATTCCCATCCTCTCTGTGGGTCACAAGCAGATGACTTGTGATGATGATGGGGTGGCCGTGGTCAGTTTGGGACTTGGAGCTCCTAGATACACACCAGGAGAGGATTTCAGTTTGGCTCAGGGACATTTTCTGTCTCTATCCAAAGCACAGAGCCAAAGTATTTAGAGCCTTCCAGTGTCAGCCCCCCCAACCAGCAGCTCTGTGTTAGAAAGAGTCTGGTTTTGCCTTCTGCAAAGATAAGAGTTGGAAATCTCTTCTTAGAAACATGCACCTTCCAGGACCCATAACTCAATCTTGGATGGGGCTTCTGAGACAAACTTTGCAACCAGCATCCTCATTCTTTCCATTCCACTTGGAGGTTTAATGGGAGAGCTGCAGAGTTTTAACAGCAAGGCTCCTTTCCAGGGCTTCCTGCACACGTATCACACAGGGGCCTCCCAGGTAGCTGTCAAAACTGATCTCAGAATCCCATCCAAACTGGCCAATACATCCATCAGTGCTCTTCCCAGAACTTGAGGGAGCATGGAAAAGCTGAGTTGACAGGACATTTTGGTACAGTGGACATCATACAAGCATTTATTTTAATTTACTCCTTGTTTTTTTGCACTTTCTGCAAAAATAATAATAATAATGAAAAAAAAAAACAACCAAAAAACCAAACTGTATCTATATCAGCATAAAATAAAACCCAGCTCAGCTTGCTTTTGGAAAACATTCTGATTAGCAGACAGCTCCTGGCACATGTAGAGCTCTGTATGGGCTGCTCAGAGGACCAGAACATCCCAGGAATCACTTTGACTTCTTCAGGCTGCATGTGAGTTTTTGATGCTAAAGCCCAGCAGCAAATGCCATCCTGCTGAGCCCTAGCAAGTGTGCAGGTCAATTTGGATTTGCTTTGCTAAATTCTCATTTTAATCACTTTATGTAGTGTATGAGTTGTGAGTGAATGATCTGAACTATTTACTGCTCTGTTGAAGGGTCCTTCCTGTGATCTGCAGATCAATTGCCCCACAATCCAATTTATTTTCAAGTTGATTGTTCCTCGGTGGCCTCTTTTGCTGGAAACGGTGTAGAAATGAAAACAAGGATTGTTAAAAGTTAAAACAAACCTTTGTGATGGTTCAAATTAATAGTTTGTAGTGGGTTTGAGCTGGGTGGTTTTTCTTTAGTTGGACTTATCTTAGTCCATCTATCAGAGGAGCATCCATGCTTAGGGTTTTGCAGCTGGACTCTGGGATAAAAATGTTTTCTTGACTCAGGATCAGCTGTGGCAAACTCCAATAGTGTGTGCATGAGAAAAGAGAAGAAAAATGAGATTTTAAGGACTTAATGAGCAGAGAGCTGGGTGCTGTGCTGGTCACTGACCCTTGTGCTTCACACAGCAGCTGCTAAAGGGGAGTTGGTTGAAGACAAAGATGCTGAAGCTACCGAGGGCATCCAGCAAGCAAGGAAACTTCTTTGGTGATGGTGATGCTTTTCCAACAGTCACTGTGCTCAGAGAGAGGTGTCTGCTAACAGCTCTGCTTGCTGGGGATGTTTAATTAGTGGCAGCAGAGGTTAGATAATGGCAAATCAAGGCCACTGAGCTGACAGATGGGAATGCTTAGTCACAAGCAGGCTCTCCTGGAGGCTCTGAGTCTATGATCTATCAGGACAAGAACATTTGTTTTCTTACAAATGATAAGGGAACAAGAGGCTCTCTACAGAAGCATTGATTAGGTATTATTTTCTCTCCTACTGCCTTAAAGTTCATCTGATCCTTCCTAAGAACTATTTAATTTAATGGAATGCTTGAAGGCATTCGAGTTATCCACAGGTAGTACAGAAGGGCTGATAAAAAGCTGATATAAGTGTCTCATTCAGCAGCAAAATGCTCTTATTTTACTGAGGCTTGGGAGAGAAATTGATGCTGACAGAGAGAGAAAATCCTGCTGGTCTGCTGCATGCATTCATGGCAATTAGTCAAGGAGCTATCAGCAGGAATTCCTACATTTCTTTGGTCTGTGGCATCTTGAGAATATCCTTTCCCAAAACATGATAAACTTCAGGAGGGGAAGAGCAGCAGAAGGAATTCCCTCTATGAAATACAGTGTTTTTTTCAGTGCAATGCTGAGGAGAATATTAGGACTTGTAGGACCCTGGAGACTGCAATACAAGAGAGATCAATAATCCCTTTTAGTGCAACTTTCTTGCTAGTGCTGTTGATTATTTTTTCCTGTGCTTTTAATATTCTTTTGCTTTCCATGGCTCTTTATAATTCATTTCATCCCTGCTTATTGAGAAGGAAGTGCATTTAAAACCTGCTACACATGGTGCTGTTCAGGATGTTGCATTTGTCATAAATAATGCTAATTATCACTAGCAATTTATTCAGTGGGACAGTTTAATGAATGCTTTGTTTGCAGCAGCTATGAAGAAATATTTTCTATCAGCTTGTACATCTAATTCTTTATTGATTGCAGTCTTCTTGCCATTGAAATTCAGTGTCAAAATGACTTAGTGGAAATGGGATTTCAACTAAGGTGCATGTGTATGCAGAAAAATATAATAATAATAATAATAATGAATACATTGACACAGGGGTAGGATTCCTAAGGAAAGGCTTATAAAGGCATTGTTGATTTGGGTCACAATTTGAGTTATTTGAACTGGTTTCAAGCTGACATCCTCCCTCCCAAAAGCCACAAGAAAAGTTTGCCAAGGCCAAATGCTTTGTCATGAAAAAAAATTCCTCTGGCTCAGGGACTGCAGTTTGGGCTCCTCTGAGCCAGGGTTGCTTAGGGGGTCACAAGAGCAGAAAGAAAATAGCTTCCATCAGTGGACACTGCCAGGGGAGCAGGAGTGGAGGGTGATTTGCCCCTGGGGAGGGGGAATTTGCTGGAGGAGGGAGGAGGGGAGCAGATGAAGGAGGAAAAAAGGGTTGATCTGTGATCTTGGATGATGCATTTCAGCACTGCAAAGGTTTGATGGGCACCTGAGCATCCCTTGGGGGATAACTGGGTTGTGTATCCAGCTGCTTCCAGGGCAAAGACCTGGTTGCTGTGCTCTGTTGCTGACTGAGAGGGTATTTGAGTTCACTCCTCAGCACACTCTTTTGCAACCTCAACGAGGAAAAAAGTCCAAGCAAAAGCTGTGTCTGAAACCCCAAGACAAAGCCACCGTGGCCTGGGATCTTCCCTCCCTCTGCAGATGCTGCTGGGGGAGGCATTCTTGCAAACACTGATGCTGTGTTGGATCCAGACCCAGGCATTTTGAGGACTGTGGTTAAATATCATCTTGTTGAAATTACTGCTGCTGATGTTCAATTGGCTGGATGGTGACTCTTGCTTGGGGTTAGCACAGGAATAAATTCCTTCCCTAACCAAGGCTTTCAGGTTCAGCTCCACTAACACTGTGCAGCAAATCAGTTCTGAATGTGCTTCACTTGGGGCACGAGCAGATGCCTTGCTGCCACTGCTGTACACAAAGATCCTCCAGCATCACTTTCTTTTGGGAAGAGCAGACTCTGGAAACTTCACCTCATTTGCAAGAGTCTTCTGAGTGGAGAAGGGCTGGGTTGGAGGGGACCGTGCAGCAGAAATCAGTTTATTTTGCTGCTGACTGTGTTTATGCTGTTGATACATAAACTCTCTATTTTTTTTCCATGCCATCTTCTGCAATCTGTAGCATCCAAGTGACACCAGTTGAGGTTATTGAAACAAACTGGTATACTCTGCTCCTCTGGCACTTGCCTCAAGTCTCTCTTACTTGAGCAATGATTAGCCTGACTCCAAAGGAGCAATCATCTTCAGATTTATCCCTGGTGCCTGCAGGGACAATGTGGGAGTCACTGTCTCAGCAGAGTCTTCCAGAGACCAACACAAAGTAATTGCTCAAGCAGGGGGGAGTCGGAGTGTTCTCCATGCACACCCAGGGCTTTTGGAGTGTTCTCCTGGGAGGGGACAGGGCCTGATGGAAAGGCTCTGCTGGAGGAATTCTTGTGCATTTTGCAGTGACAGGGTTTTATTTATCATGTGAAACTGAGTCATTTGCTCCTTTCATTAACCTGTGAAAGTGCAATTGCCAGAGGTCTAACAGAATCAGCAAGAGCTGAGGCCTCCCTAATAATTACAATCAGTTTCCAGCTTCAACTTATGAGAAAGAAACATGATGTTTGCATTGTGTGCAAAGCTGCTATTAACTGCATAAGTCTTTGTAATTAATTCTCTGTGTCCTCCTAACAGCCTTTTTGCCTTGGTCAATTTGCATTATAAATCTTGCCCACAATACCCCGAGTTGAAAGTTTTAAAAATGGAATGTAATTAATGTATACATAAGTCCCTTTGTGTTGTAAACAACGCTAAGGATCCTGACTGAGTCACTAAACAGATCTTTTAATTCTTCTGTTGTTACCAGACTACCAAACTGCTGTCAAGAATTTTAACACCATCATCCCTGGTGATGGATCTGATGTAAATGGCTGGAGGAAAAAAAATCTGTTTTAAAGCCTCAGTTTTCTTTGTCAGTGCAAAGAATAATCGGCTCAGATAAAGCCTTGGTGTGTTTAGAAATACCTGGGCTGGGCAAACTCTGACATCTCTGCAGAGCAGCAGAAGATGCAGAACAGACTTGGCAGGATCTGTGGGTGAGGAACTGAACAAATGCAGTTTATTTCTCAGCCCAGTCTGAAAGGCCATCACTCAGTGGTGGTTGGGAGATGCTGCCAGGGCTCTGGATAGTCATTATTGATCCTAATGGGAAATGCTGATTAATTGAGTTCTAGCACTATGAGACTGCAGGGAAACCTCACTGTAAATGGTGGTTCTGAACACCCAAGCTGCAGAGAAGGGTTTTGGATTAAAATGTGATTTACACTCCAGGGAATCCCTCCACGAGACACAGACCCCTAAGAAATGGGCATTGTTAATGCTGGTGTTGATTGTGTTTAATTAGAGCATGAGGCTGGGAAGCAGTAAATCTCTCTGCTGGCTGTTGCTTTGGGGTTTGTTTAGTTTTATTTTCATTTGGTTGTCTTTTTATCCTGACTCTTTGACTTGCTTTGGCTGCTCGGGTTATTTTCTTCTCTCCACTTGTATAATCTTTTAAAGGATGAAAACAGCTTTGCTCTCAGTCCTATTTGTGGCAATAGCATTGTGCTTTACCTAGGAAAAAAAAAAGCATTTGTGTCACCCAGATCCACTTTTCCAGTGCTGTGAGTGTGGTGTGAATGGGGGTGTTCCCAGAGACCAGTTTATTCAGCCACATGGGAAGGGGAATGTTGCTGAAGGTGGATAATTCCAATTTAATTCACCCTACAGGAGGCTTGATCTGTCATTAGCATCAGGCTCTTTCAGAGGATGGAAAGACCAAAAAAAAAAAGCTATTTTTGCAGCATCATGTTGTTCCTAGGGAAGCACAAACACTAAGCCAACGTGAAGTTTAGCATGAAATCTCTGTGAGATGGATCAGTGGGAGCTGTGCCAATTGCTGTGGTACAGCCAAGCTTTTCACTTATTGATTAAATAATGAAAGAAAACCCTCAGAAGGCAACTCCAGGAGCACACTTGTTACCTTGGAAGCTCAGACTCATTTTACACTTGGATGGAAACAAGAAGGATGTGAAAAAGTTTGGAAATAGCCACTGGGAATCAGCAAAGCACAAACCTCTCCCTGTGCTTGGACTCGGGAGATGTTTGGATGCCACTGAGCACCCAGAGGGGTTGCTCCCTGTTGTTAGGCAATAATTAATGTGCCAAGCTCTACATGGAATTAATTACAGACATGTAGCTGTCAAGGGAGTCGTGGAGGAGCCTGTTGGGTGACCAAGAGAAACCTGCACCCTGTGGCTGTGCTGGGGGGAGCAGGAGCATCACTCAGGGGGCATCTCTTGGCTGCACAACTTGGGAAGGGATCCATTTTACTCAGCCAGGGACATGAAAGATCAGAGCCTGAAAAGTCAATTCCATTGGCTTTTTTTTTTTTCTTTGAACTAAATCCCATTTGATACAAAGAGAGTGAGCACTGGAGAATTGACTTGGGCTCCCTGTAGTCAATCCTTGACCACTCATGCTTGTTCCATTTCCCATTTGTTTTTTTTTTCTAAAGTGGCCATAGTTACACCCTATATTGAGTCAGATTTTTTTTTTTGCTGATAAATGGTGTAAATTAAGCTTTGTAGAGTCATATATATATAAAATGATAT
>JANHGL010003496.1:0-11934 GCA_024611195.1 Ceyx melanurus | reverse complement strand
TATGTATCCACCAGCCTTGTTGGGATTTGTTGGCTTGTTGGTTGGTTTTTTGTGTGTGTATTTGATTTCTTGTTGCTTTGGTTTGGTTTTTTACTGCTTCTTATTTATATTTTGAGCCTAAATTGATTGCTTACAGTCAGGTTCTTACATTGGAGATGTTCTGATCTCTGCCAAGTGCCTTTGCTCTGGTCCCTTGCAGAGCACCCCAGTGCTGGGAGGATGCAGAGCCACTTTCCACATCCTTTGCAGCTTCTAAACCAAATCCTGAGGCTTCCCTGCACTTCCATTTCACTGCTGTCACCCCAGTGCTACAGGGGAAAGGGTGAAAACTGCTTTTTTTTTTTGCTGTGAGAAACTGAACTTTGTGTAGGAGGCCCCGAGTGATCTGCTGAGTGTCTGAGCTCTGAAGTGGAGCAGGTTTCCTGTGCATTGCCCCAGCTCCTTTGCTGCTCAGATGCTTGAAAATAAGCATGGGGATCAAGAAGTTAAACAGTCAGAAAAGGAAAAGAAGCAGAAGGAGGAATTTTGAGCGCTGAGGATAAAGAAAAGCTTTTGAAGGATTAAAAGGAAAACCAGCCCCCAAGTGTTTTTGACCATTGGGACCTCAGAGAGCAGGTTTTGAGTGGCAAACACAGAGCAGCAGTGACCAGCCCAGAAGGAAATCCATCCCTTGTCACTGAATCCTGAATCATATCTAACATCTACACAGAATTCCAACCAAAATCACAGGTATACACAAAGCCAAGGGAGAGCTCTAGCATCCCTGGTTAAAGAACAGGCAAAATCTTTCCAGCTCCTTGGGGATTACCTGGCAGCATCTTCACTTTGCAGATATGCTTGTGGTCCTACCACAGCAATTTCTGTTCCTGTCGTGTTTCTATTGTCTCAGCCCTCTTGTTGACAGATGTTTAGCCTGCAGATCCTTGCTTCTATTGTCTGGGCCACCTGGAGAGCTCAGGAGACAGCTGAAGGGCTACACTTCACGTGAGATGCTGTGTGCACACACTGAGTGTGCCAAGGATTGCACGAGTGAGAAATGGGAGAGAAGAAAACTTGAGAGTGTAATCAGAATATTAGCAAATGAGGGATGAGTTTTCCAAGTGGTTTCTCCACCAAATCCCTGCCTGGTTGACTGTTAGCAAAAGAGCCAGCCCTGGCCTGCTCTCACCTCTCTGCTGCTGCTCTGTGTCAAGATGCAGTGGAATAAAACCCAACTGCCCCACAGAGAGACAAGGAAGAAGCTGGGATGCTTCTTGCATAAATATTACTGATGCTTCTGTCTTCAAAGTCGTGGGCATCACTAGTTTGAAGTAGGCAGGGGGAGTTAGTTTTCTCTGCTGCCTCTTGGCAGAATTCAGTGAATTCCAGCTTGAAACTCTGACCCTTTCCTTCAGGAGTCCATACAGATCCTGCCAGAGAAGCATCTTGCTCTGCCTGGGCTCCTGTGCCATGAGAGGGGATGGAGCTTCCCCCTCCCATGGCTGTGTGGAGCTGGCCAGGTTCCTTCTTGCTTTTTTTTTTTTGCACTAAATCCCCTCATGTTTACAGTTGTAATTAAAAAAACAAAATCAGTGATTTCCTCACATTGCTGGTCGTGAGCATGCAAACCAGCAAAAAATAGCAATTACCTTAGATTTCCTAGGAGAATAAGGCAGGCATTTTCCCCCTGCAGCTTAGTTGTAGCTCCTTAGGGACTAATAAAAATTACAATGCTGTATCTTGTTCAAACCATTAAATAACTTTATCCAGCTTGGTAAAAGAAAATATTGTCAGATTATCTCCCTGCTTTGATGTAGAAACTTTTCCTCGAGTCCAACTTTTTCCCTTGAAATCTTAACTCATGTCCCTTTTATGATTTTATTGTTTTCACACGTGGAGCCTATTATCAGCTTAGGGGTGAAACACTGCTTCTATATTCCTTTAAATAGAGAGTACAATGAAAATATGATTAATCTTGCTGGGCTATTTACCCAGCATTAGGAGCAGCGTATCCGTGGCGTCAGTGCTAATGATTTGATGTAGGAAGGAACGACATCTCTCCCTTGACCCCAGAGCCCCGTGGCTTTTGCCAAGGAGTATTTTGCAGCACAGACATCTACTCCTGATTACTCGGGTCCCATGGAAAGGGGTATTAGCTGGAACATTGATTTTGCTTTGCTCTGACATCGATAGGAAAGAATGTGTTTGCTGCAGTTCGTTTGAAGGAGAATTAAACAGGTTTTTTTTGTGTTGCCTTGGCCTCAGCTGATAGAGAATTGGGTTCCTGCCTTCCTCAGGTGGTAGTGGAAGGAAAGGGAGATTATTAAATCATGGGATAATGAGCTCCAAGGGAAAGATATGGAGTTATGATGCCCTGTTCTACAGGGGGAAGAAAAACCTCAACCAAATTTAGCTTTCCTCAGGAAACAGAAGTGTCCCAGAGACACTTCTCTGACAAACAGGTCATTATATTGGAGAAGAGCCTCACACAAAGATGTAGAAACACCACCAGCTCACAGGCTTCTTGAGGTCCCATTTTCCTGCAGTTTGGCCCCTGGTAGATTAGGAAAAGAGAGGCAGAAAAGTGTCATCTTGGCTTGGATGAGCCCACCAGCCACCCCTGAGGTGTCTGTCCTCTTCCCAGCTGCATCACCATGATCTTCTAGGTCCCTTCCAGCCCCTAATTTCTGTGATTCTGTGCTGGGAGCTGCTGAGGTGTTTCTTTCCCCCCCTTTTTTTACAAGGCATCCCTGTCAGGATCAGAACATCCCTTTCTGCTTTCAGATGATGGAGAGAAGAAGAGGTACTCGTTCTCCATCTGCTGATCTCTGCTTAAATTGTGATTCCTTCGTGTTTTCTCCGCCCTTGGAAACATTAAATTGGCAGAAAACAAATGAAGCTGCAGAACAACAGCTCTGAATTAATAAAAGCTTAATTGTGCCAAGTGCTGTGAAAAAGAGCATTGCCCTCTGAATGCTTTTAACACTTCAGCTGTTGCAGCTGCTGGGAAGAGAGGGAAGATGTTCATTTTTCACCTGCCTGGCCACCGTGGGGTTAACAGACCCCCGTGAGGTGTCTGAGTGTTGAAATCATTGCCTGGAACAAGTGGAAATCCTGCTGAATGCAGCTGATGAGCACAAGCTGCTGGGCTGGTTTAATACCTGGACCTGTGGGTTGGGCAGTGAAAACAGCCAGGAATGGGCTGGGCTCTGAGGAGATGCCAGACCTGTGGGCACTGCTGGGAAAAGAGGGGGCTCTCCTCGAGTTGTCAGGACTGATGTGGGTGTCACATCTCCTGGAGGAGGCAGCTGGAGCAGCAGAATGATGCTGATGCTCATCTAGCATCTACTTTTGTTGAAAGGCTTCCAGCAGGCTCACCCCAAGCCCAGCAGGGCTCCCTGTGCTTCAGCTGTCAGGCAGAACTGCTTTGTATTCACGGGCAGGTAGCAGCCTGTCTGCAGACCTGCCAGAATTCCCCTCTAATTATCCCCAGGGAGGGTTGTTTCTCTGAGGAAAAGCAAGAAGAGGCTCCCTCAGCCAGGGCCAGGGAGATTGGAGGATGCCTGGGCACTGTGCTGGGGGCTGCAGCAGCAGAAACACCATTGGCAGGGTGCACAGGCTGAGCACTGAAGCTGAAATGTTTTCTGGCAACATCCTGGGCTCAGGGATGTTTTCTGAAGGATTTGGCAACCAGTGTAGAGCCTGATTGCTTCTGAACAGCAGAAAGGAGGTCTCCATCACACCTCTCACTATTTCTACCTTGAAATAGATGGTTTGACTAGACTGGTTTTCCAGTAAAATAGGAGGTTTTCATTCCAGTGGTGAACTCAAACAAAATAAAGGAAATAATCCTTTTTTTCTCAGCTCTAGGTGATGTTAGGGTGAGGAGATTCACAGGCCAACACATCTGAGAAGCTAAAAACCCATCTTTGTTTTTTTGTGATGAAGAGAATGCATGTCCTCTGAAGTACAGGCTGAAAAATCTCTTTTACAGACCCATGCTGTTTTACACTGAGGTTGAAGTTGGTTTTTTTCCCCTTTCTTTTCCTTTGATTATTAATTGTTCTCTGCGAGGTAAGGAAAACTGGTTGCTCAGAGCGATAATCTCAAGCCTGTGCCTGTCAGATAAAGATATGTGATTAATTGGCTGGAGTGAGTAAGGGGTCTCATTTAGCTGATTAGTTGGGTGATAGTGTCAGGGCTACAGGTGAGGGAGCTGCCTGGAGATCCCAGAGCAAGGCTGTGCTGCTTAGTGGAAGCTTGTAGTGCTGGAGCTGAACTGCATTTGTTTGGAGCCTGAAGGAAATCTCAGACAATGGAATAAAATGAGCAGAACTAGTTGGCAACAGTTCTGAGTTTAGAAATTCTAATTAGAGGTCTCAAGTGTGCAGTGCTCCCAAGAAGCTGTGAGATCCAGGGGATTAAATCAAGGAGAGCTGAGCTCAGTTTCCAGCTCTACCATGGACACAGTGATGGGAAAATGATTTTCCCTCACGTGGCTGAGTTTCAGAGGTGGCTCTTTGCTTTGGGTGCAGAAACTGAGGTGCCACATCAGTGCCAGAGAATGGGAAATCCAAAATTTAGTCACTTATTCAGCCACACCAGGTTCCTGGTATCCCCTTTCCTTTGGGAAGGGGTGTGAGTGAGTGAGTCTCAGTTCAAGAAATAGATCTTAAGATTTAATTTTTTAACTTAGAAAGGAAAAAAACTGGAAAAGCTTTATGGACACCCAGGGAAAAGCAGGCTGAGAACAGGTCAGGATACAGAGGAGCCACAACTCTACCCTTTCCCTGCAACTTTGGACTAATAATTGGCAAAACACATTAGCAGATGCTGCACTTTCCTGAGGACAGTGAAAGATGCCATAATTAAGAGAGGCCTGATGTATTATTTAAGAGTAATTTGCAATTAGCATTCTTGAGTGCTGCTCTATATTATTAGTTCCTCCTCCCTGTCTTGACCAAATGCAGTTGGATAATCTGCAAATTAGCAATGATGGAATAAAGCACTTGTGAGTGCAGCTCTGGCTCTGGGGGCTGAGAAGAGCTGGCAGGGAAATTGGCAGTTTGCTGGTCCAGTTGGCATCCCCATCGCTGGGGATGGGATCTCTGAGCAGCCAGGGAATCAGAGAATCAGAAGGTTGGAAAAGCCCTCCAGGGTCATCAAGTCCAACCTGCTCCCCAAAGGTCTGCAGCACCACATCTACCACCTCTGGAACCCCTCAGAGATGGGGACTGCACCCCCTCCCTGGGCAACCCCTGCCTATTTTGAACTGCTCTCTCACTGCAGAAATTTCTCCTCAGATCTCCTGCTTCAGACTTTACCCCTGAGATTTGAAGGAAAAGGTCATAATTATGCTCCGAATACCCGTGGCTTAATGATTTTCCACAAGGTTATTGGAGTGAAACAAGGTGCATGTCCCTTCCAGTGCCCATGCTTCTCCACTCATGCTTTGAGACCACAGAACAATCCTCTGAAGCCTGTTGGAAGCTCTTCCTTCAGTAGGCAGTGTCACATAATGCCACATGAAGAAGCTTCTGGAGCTCTTTGTCACCTTCTTGCCACTCTTGCATTGCCATCATTTCCTGAGGCAGATTTCTCCTTGCTGTGGTTGAGAATGATCAAACATAATGAGTGATTTCAGGCTGTTCCTTGTGGCTGGTGCCTTTAATGATGTGGTGGGAATAGAGGAGTGTTCAACCTGTAACGTTAGTCCAAGGAATTAAATATTTATCATGTGTATGGGGTTCCAGGGAGCGATTCAGAGAGAATTAAAATGTAGATTTGCATACAGGAGCATTAAGCAACACCACAAAGTGGGCTATTCACTTCCAAAAATATATGCAGAAGCACGTGTTGCTTTCAAATTCTCAGATATATGTGTGGAAAAGAACCCCAAAGAGCTGTGAGTGACATGATTCTGTAAGATGCTCTTAGCACTGGCCTGGTGGGTTTAAACCTCTGTGGAACGAGCTGCAGAACCCTCCCAAAGCACATTTGCAGCAAATGGATTTGATTTCAGTGCTGGAGTGGGTTTGAAGTGTGCACAGAGTTCTTGCAGCTTGGTGGATGGGCAGTAAATTGCTGAGCTGTAGCAGCTCCATCATTTTTTTTCTGGTGCTGGGAATGTGGGTAATAAACACAGAAATGCTTTCTGGGTTTATGAACAGGTTGGGGTTGGGTTTTTTTCTTACAGGCTAATTCAGCTTGGCAATGGCAAGCTGAGAGGCTTTGGATTCCTTTTCACTTTCAAGCAGAACTGCCTCCCATTTCCAAGTGGCGTGTGTTTGTTGTCACTGGTGCTACCTGGCTACAAGAGCAGAGCCTAGAGGAGCTCATTGCTTCCATCTGGGTCAATGAACTTGTCACCCAATATAGAAAACCAGGAAGATTTGAACCCCCTTTTGACTACAAGGGTGTTTCACTGTCTTTTTTGTTCAGGTTGGCACTGGGATTCACACTCAAAAGTCTTCTTTTAGAGTGACAGCATCATAATGGTTGGAAACCTTCATCCCAACATCTCTTTCCACCAGCCCACAGCCTCCAGTGCCACAGCTACTGGTTTTTCAACCCCTCCAGGGATGGTGACTCCATCCCCTCCCTGGGCAGCCTGTGCCAGGGCATCATCACTCAGGAATTTCTCCCTAATATCCAATCTAACCCTCCCTGGGTTTTCTTTTTTCCCTTTCTTTGATCCCACAAAGCTGTTAGAGGGACAAACAGACAGAGCTCTACCTCATATTACCTTCTTTTCTATCTTGTGAGCAGTATTGGTTCTAAGGAGTGGCTTATTTATGTTTAAAACCTGATTTTCTCTAGAGTGATGAGGTTTATTTGTTGCCATAATCATTTCTTGTGATGGATTTGAGTTAAATGGCCAAGATCTGGAGGAGTCCAAAGCCTAAATGTTTCTGTTTTCTTTCATCATTTAAGTTTTCAGCTCAGCAGTGAGGAATGATGCTGGGAGTTTGGTTATTAATAATAGATATAGTGATGCTACCCTGAAGATGAAATGAGATTGGAGGTACAGCCAACAATGCCTGTTCAATTTCTGTCTTCTAGAACTAATGAGGAACAAACCTGACAGAGAATTATTCTTTGTAGCTGGGGTCTGGTGCATGGGGGGGTAGCTCATTGTTGAATCAGCTGGTTTTAGAGCTCAGGTACCAATTCTGTGATGAAATTCCATAAAATAATAATAATAATAAAAAAAAGAAAACTAAAAAGGAATGGGAAGGAATAAAAGCATGAAGTAAGAGTTAAAATATTTTATGAAACACATGCTAAATCTCCCTGCTTTAGGACTGGTGGCCTACAATGGAGCAGAGCACTGTGCCAAAAAGGGTAAATCTTGCTCTAAATGAGAGAGACAATTTTATGCACAGCATGGATTTATAAAGGGGGGGGAAGGGAGGAGGCTGTAAGAGCAAGACAAAGCTGGGCAGGAACAGAAAGAGGTAGAAAGTATCTGTGAGAGAACGTATGAAAATCACAAATTTCTTTGGGAACACTTCTTTCTTTAGTGTTGAGCATTCATTGATCTTGGAGCACTCTGGCTGTAAATAAAGATCATTTCCAGGGTGTGCCACACGATTAAAACCCAACTAAACCCACAGAGAAGTGCAGAGCAATTGCATCTTTTGCCTGGCAGGGCGAGGAGCACAACCCAGGTCTCCTGATGCCTTCCCTGGGAGATGATGCTGCCTCCCAAAAGAAAATTAAAGTGGATTTCTGCAGTGAAAAGGAATGACTCTGCTCTGATAGCAGCCTTAGTGAGAGCAGCAGTGGGCCTCAGCTTAATAACACCACACTGCTCTGCCTTTGCTGTTAGATTGCCTCAATAACTGGAGAAGAAGCTGGCCAAGCTTTGTTTCCCATCTGTACACAAAATGCTGCAGCAGGAGCACTCCAGTAGGTGAAAAAAAACCAGTTGGTCATCTCACAGTTTGCAGAGCAAACCAATTATTTGCCATATCCATCCATTTTATATCCAAGAGAAAAAAAAAAGCATTTTTTTTTCTCTCAGGTGGCAGTGACCTCTTATTTATCTGTGACTTGCTGAGGCTCAGCTGTCTTTAGTGGGATTGTGTGGGTATCACTATCCCTTTCTCCCTCTCTCTCTCTCTGCCCCATTCTGATGGGAAAATGTGGTTTTAATATTGTGGAGATTGTGTTTCCACGTTACCAGTGCTGCAGGAAATTCAGTCCTCACTCCTAATAAAAGAAGACTTAGTGATTTCATTTGGGAGGGAGCTGAGGACAAGGGCAGCATCGATGGGAGCTGGGCTGCTGCTGCACCACGGGGATGGGAGGATGTGGCAGCTCTGGCCACGTGGAAAACACAGCCCAGGGGAGAGAAGAAAAAGCAGTGTGAGGATATGAAGCTGTTGGGATGGCTGCTCGGACCTATCCTGGTCGAGATGCTCAGGTGTTCAGTGGCTGTGCTGGAGCAGTGGAGGTGCCAGGGTCATGTTGCTGTTCAAAAAGATAAAATTTGGGTCTAAGATGAGTGATGTATCCTGTAGACAAAGCTCTTTATGCCACTGTTTTGCCTATGAAAAAAGGGAGAGAAAAAGAGGTTACAGTTTCACTCTAATTCTACCATTTACCTGGTTTTCTACACTCTTTTTTTCCTCCTGGGTTGTTTTTTATTCCCTTAGAAAAATGCTTTATATCACCAAGCTTGCACAAATGGTCCTGCCAGATGCCTGAGGACAGAGCAAACAGGAGGGTGCCCTGAATGAAGATGGAATTTGCTGGGAAATAATAAACTTTGGGGCAGTGGAGCCTATGTGCATGACCATAAAGTAGCCTGAGATAAGTGGCAGGGCAGAGGCATCACTGAAATGGAGCCTCTGGGTTTCTACCTATAGAAAATACAACTGAGATTCATTTTTTGGTGGATTTTTTGTGATGCAGCAGAGGAAGGTGTAAGAATCTGCCTGTGAATTACCTCAATATTGCCACACTGAAGTGCTGTGGTGGCTCTCAGTGCCCTGCTGCAGTTTCACACTCTTCATCACAGGAGTTATGTGGCCGGGGCATCTCTTGAGATGCTCCTCCTGGGATAAGGTGTTTGGTGGGTGGCATCTGCAGCACTGCTTGACTGACCACGAGGGCTGTGTTTCTTGAAGGGTTTTAAAATACATATTTAATACGTTTGCTCGATGGCAATGAAAATGTTTCTATTGCTGTAAAGCATTCTAATAGGAACAGAGAGCAACTTTGGAGTTGGTGTGGAGCTCTGGCCTTCCTCTGCTTCAGTACTCCAAGTTTATACAGCAAAGAAATGCTGGGTTACCATGGCAACTGATTTTTCACAGGTTTGCCCTGTGTAACAGGCTATAAATCTTTCTTATGTGCTGGATGGACAAAGAGAAGATAAGGAAGGGAAATGTAGGCTCAGAGATCAATGTATTGAAAGGTTCATGGTCACGTGGAGGCAATTCCAGCAGTGCAGAGCACACAGGCTGTGCCAATCTCTCTGCCCATCTCTTTATTTTGCTTAATTACCATTCCTGTCTGAGGAACAGCAGCTTCTCAGAGCTCCCCGTGGCTGAAGGCCATCCAGCTGAAGTGAAATTGCAATGTTCTGCCTCTGTCGTGTGGCTCTCGTGGTTTTCTTCATAGCCATAGCAGTCACCTATTTATGAATGGGATTTGCTCAAAGCAGACTGGTAACCAGTGGTGACCTCTGTGGGAAACCATTCCTGCCTTGCAAGGCAGTTAGTGTCCCATCAAATCAGGATTGGCACAGCCCCTGTCCCTGTGGTTGCCCTGCCAGGCTGGTGGGGATGCTGGTGGAGATGCTTTGGGGTGATGCTGGTGGAGATGCTTGGGGGTGGTGCTGTCCCATTGCAGGAGCAGATTTTCTGCTGAGTTTTTCAGACCTGTTCAGCATGTATTTTGCAGCCAGCACCTAAATCCTCCCGAGGAAAAGCTGTAAAATCAGAGAGCTGTGTGTTGTAGCTGGCAAATAACTTTTGGTCAGTTTGGTGCTCCATTCTCAACACCCATTCTGGTGGTTTCTACCTTGAAAAGCTAAATGGAAGCAGCAAAGAGCTTTAAGGGTAGATACAGAGGGATGAAGGTGACAGATCTTGCCGAGGAGCAGCAAGGTGACAGGGAGCTGAGCCCTGGGCCCATCCCACTGCAGGGCATCTCCCAGCTTGGACCCCCAGGCAGGATGCTCTGCACTCTCAGGGGTTTGCAGGAGATAGAAAATGGAATTCCTCAGTGCCCCCTGATTGCAACACTGATGGATGTTGCAGGGTGAAGCAGGCTGGAAACTCTGCAGTAAGAATCTCTGGAGTGAAAACAAATGACATGGTTTCTTAGAATTAGTCCCAGAGTGTGATGACATCCTGGGTGCTTACAGAAGAATACGAGGAAAAGCAAATCCTTGGTCACAGACTGTTCTGGTGGTGCTCATCTGAGAGCCTGATATTCCTGAGTTTCTCTAGCTCCCCTCATCTTCTCATCCATCTTCTTCTGGAGGGGATGTGTTTGTGGTGAAATGGAGCACGGGAGACTACATTAAAACCTGAGTGACTGGGAACACATCCTTCCCTGCAACAGATAGATCAAAAGAAGCCAGAACCTCCATCAAAAGCCTGGCTTTCAGTTCCTTTAGGTTTTTTTTGCTGGTGACATGAAAGCCTAATGAGAACCTTGATAGCAAGCAAGTGCAGGGAGCTGTTTGACTTCACCTCTTCCTTAACAGATGCTGAAAGGCAGTTTTGCTCGAGCTCTTTATGCCAAAGCAGTGAAGAATTCAGTGAGATCTGACCCCTGAAATACTGATTCCAAAGGCTGTGTTCCTCTGATGGTCTGCAGCACTCTGGTTTTCACCAGATTCTTTGTCTTGGGTGAGAACCTGATTTAAGGACATCACCCACGTGTCACAATTATGTTGGAAGAGTTGTGGCAGATTTTAAATATTAACATTATATAATAACAGCTCAGATTGCCTCGAGCTGTTCTGGACCTAGGGAGCAGCTCAGGCAAAACCCTCAGATTCAGACTCCCCTTTGTGAAAGGAAAAAAGTTGGACAGCATCTGATTTTCTTTGTATTGATTGCTTTATCCATTAAGCTCCTGCACAGGAAAGCTTTTGTGAATGAATATCAGGTGAGGTAGGCAGAATGAAAGAGCTGCTTGCAGGACACTTTGCTCATTGCCAGGCATGTATGGATAGGGGCATCCACTGCCAGGAAAGTATTGACTGGTGAGATAAGGGGCTGACCCTGTAATGGGCAACCTCAGGGACTCGTTATGAGCCATTTCCTTCCTGAGTCAGGCACTTTGGCACCATCTCAGCTGCCACTGACTCTGGGAAAAGTTCCTGGGAACCAGAGCTGGCCTTGCCCACAGGGCTGGGTCACTTGCTGCCATTGCAAAGAAGGAGCCACAGCCTTCACCAGAACCCAAAATTTGGTCCTAAAATAAGGGTGGCAGGTAGTAATAATTAAAAAGTCCTAATGGTGTGCAGGGCAAGGTTGCAAAATGTCAGAGCAGGGGTGTTTGGGTCGTTTAAAACCTTCATAAGCTTCCTTGGTGATGATTTTTTTTCAGTTTCCCATGAGTCCAGAGTCTGAAATGAGTTAATTTTTGCCAAAGAACCCAGGGCTCTGCTGCAGTCCTGGGGGTTCAGTGTGTCAGAGCTGAGCTACCAGGGTAAAACATCTTCACTCTGCAGCCAGATGGAGGGTAATCCCCAGTAACTAGCTCTCATCCAGAGTGTTCTGTTCCTGGCTGGTTTGATGCTAGAGGAGGGATGAATTTAGCATCAGAGATGAGGATGTGGACTGGGAACACAGCAGAGATGATGGCATTTTACCAGAGGTTGCACAAAGCTCCGAGGAGGTGGAAGCTCCTGTCTAGCTGTGGTCAGTCACTTTCTGCATTAAGAGGTGTCTCCTGAATGAAATGGAAATAATTTAATTATATAAAATA
>JANHGL010003495.1:0-27110 GCA_024611195.1 Ceyx melanurus | reverse complement strand
GGAGCAGGGCCAGGGGAGCCCCAGCAATGCTGGGAGGGCTGGAACCCTCTGCTGGGATAGACTGGGAGAGCTGGGGGTGTTCAGCCTGGAGAATAGAAGCCTAGAGTGTTAGTGTATTTTGAAAGGCAGGTAAAAGTAGGACCCTCTTCAGGGACTTTCACACTGTGCAATCAGAAATCACTTGGTAGAGAACAGGCTCTGCCTATCTAATGAACATTTATAGGCCATTTCAGAGAGATTAGGTTTTGGTTGTTGTCTTAATTGCCATAAACTAATTTCCTTGTTCCACTAAGCATTAGGGCAGTCAAATAATTTCCTAGAAATCTGATAAATCCTGATAAGTGAACTTGGCCTCACGGATTGAACAACAGGAGCAATGCAGTTTCCAAGCTTTATTTAGAACACTTATTTTCCAGCTCAGCCCCTAAACCCATCCTGAAGCACCAGGAGACTCCCACAGCTCTGTGCAGACATGAGGTCACCTCCCCACTTTGCTTTCCAAATGAGAGACCTATGCTATGGTCAAAGACCAGCATCCAAAATGTAGTTGGATATCCCTCCCAAAATCCCTTAATTCACAGGGGGTTGAATCTCCAGGAGGTGTTTAGAAGTGTTTTCAAGGAGCTGTAGCAAATATCAGTAGATTTTTAAGGCAGACAGATAGTTAATTTATAGCCACTCCTACACCACCAGCCACAGCATGCCTCCTATTCATGGAATCATGGAATGGTTTGGGTTTGAAGGGATCTGAAAGTTCATGACATTCCAAACCCACAACCATAGGCAGACACACCTTCCACTAGACCAGGCTGCTCAAAGACCCATCCAACTTGACCTTGAACACAACCAATGATGGGGCATCTACAGCCTCCCTGGTCAACCCATTCCAGTTTTTCACCTAATATATAACATGATAATCTATGCAGTAAGAAAATGTGATTTCAAAACAACTGAGGTATCACTCCTCAAGGTCTTCACCCAAACAGACGCTTAAATGCTCATATCACAAATATCAGATACCAAGTTCAGTGCCTTCCACAGACCTTTCACACTCCTTTTCCTAACATGTGGACACGTTGTGCCCATAAATCCCCAGAACTTTGCAGCACTAATGACTGAAATCCTAATTTCCAGCCTCAGCTTGTTCACAGTCAACTCTGTTCCTTACACTGACCCTGCCTGATCCAATTGACCCTACCTAAGGTCCAATGCCACCATTTCACCTCTGAATCACGAGGTTTTTGAAAAGAAAACTCAATGATCTGACTGTGGAGATGAATCCCAATGTAGAAAGAAAGTCCATTCATCAATGTTCACTTTCTTTTCTAGACAGACAGGTACCTGGGCAAATGGTCACGTCCCAAAGTGCCTGTTTGAGGGTGGTGTGAACCTGTTGGAGAAACACATGCTCCACTGAACAACAACTAAAGGGGTCACTGCTTCTGTAACCACTGTGGGGGCATGAACACACATTTTTGGGCAATTTCAGGTGCTCAGGTGATGCATTATACATGGCAAAAGCCATGTATAATTACTGGCACTGATTAATTATACATGGCAAGAGCCATGTTCACACTTTACTCCTGCTTGGGTGCTCATGGGTAGTATTTTATGGAGTGGTTAACGAGGAGGAAAGGGAGACTGTTTGTCCTTTTCTTGTTTGGGTTGAACTGGGGTGTCCCCCACAGCACTTGGCATTAACCACAGGAGAGGGGTCTGTGTTGTGCCTGTCATTGAAAAGATCAAGGTACCTTTCTGCAAGGGAATCTAAGGCCTTCATCTGCTTGGGATGGAGTGGTGCCTCCCAAACAGAGCTGATTCAAGATGAATTTCTGTTAGACACTCTGAATGCAGTTGGAGATTAAGAGGTTAAAGAAAACAGGAGGAAAGAGAAGAGTCTTTTGGATCCTGCTACTCATTCAGCTACATATCCAAGTATCAGGCAACAAGAAGCTAATGAATGGTCCTCCAGACTCTATTTACTTTGGACCCTTGAATTTACCTGGAGGTGGAAGAAAAGAGCATAGAACTGGACTAGTCTCAGAAAACAACAGTCAGTGGTTTCTCCTGAAGCCAGAATCTTATTTATTTTAGACATTATTTCTTTTATATCTAAGCTACTTTTCAATGAATATCAATATAGAACTGTTAATTGATGACAGATTTGTTAACATTTAAGGTACAATTATTAGGTATCCTGATTAGCAAGGATATGACTATTCTGGGGACAGCTGCAGCTTGCAAATAACCTTTGTAATTAAATGTTCTGTGCATTTGTGTGACTCTAGAAGCCTGGGTCAGCTGAACTCCAAACCTCTTGCTATCCAGCTACTAATGAGCCCTTTGTACATTCAAATGCAGCCTGAGGTTCTGAGAGAAGCAGCTCCTTTGGTTATCCCCAGCATTCAGGTTCTCCTTAGTGATGTTGCTGCTCTCTGAACCCTTCCCAGTTGCTCAGCAGTGTTCTGGCTCCAGGATCCACAAGGTTCAGCTACAGATGGATCTCAGTCCTTAAGCCTTGTAGCATGAGGATGTCCTGGAGCACACAGCCCAGAATTGCCTTCATAAATTGTTCAATAAGACTCATCCAAGAGAACAATGATGGTCATAATAATGATAATGATGATGATAATCATAGTAGTAGCAATAGTAAATCTAAATTGGGTCTGTTGGGCTTTGGCAGGGAGGAAGTATTCCAGACAGAGAAGAACAATGCTTATTTGGATGATGAGAAGCAGGCAGATAATTTAACACACATGTCCTGGGTTTCTGCCCTCTGGTCAGTGGTTTTTGGGACTGAGACTCAACAAGGAACACATTCTCCAAACTGACAGGGCAATGGTCTCCCAACACTGGCTATTCAATTTATTTAATGAACTGGATCTCTTAAATAACCTCCTCAGGGAAGAGAAAAACAAATCCATCACCAGGTTGAGTTCAATGGCAGCTGATGAAGTGGCAATGATTCTTCTAAAAGAGATGCTGGTGTGGAGGCTTCCCAGGTATGGGGTTTATGGTGCAGGTTTGAAAAAAAAAAAAAAGTTAAACAGCTGACTCATTTAAAAGGGCAATAGTGGTCTAAATTACAGAGTAAGTGAAGCCAAACTATGCACTGGCTGGTCTAGCAGAGAAGCTGATGAAGCCTAAGTAGCCATAAATCCTTGGGCACTTTTTGGAAAGCTCCTTTGTGAAGTAATAATGTTAGCACTCATTAGCATTACCTGGCTTTTCATCAGTAGAATTCAAAACATGTTACAAGGGAGATCATTTTTATTATCCTGCCTTTACAAATAGGGGTTTAGAAACACAGGGATAAGAAGTTGCTGCTCAGAAGGCCAGCAGGAGAGAGGGGAAGAGGAACATGTATCCTGAGCCCCAGTCCAACACACTCACAACTTGCTGTTTGTGCAAAGGCAGAGATCAAATTCTGGGTGGCTCCAGAAATATATCTGAGGACAAGCTTTATTTAATTACCAGTTATAGAACCAAGACATGAAATTCTCTCACTCCACCCTCCAATCTGGCCCTCTCTTGACCCAGGAGACCAGAACAAGATGCAGTTCTCGAGGCAGTACGTGAGCATTCAAAACAGTCACACATCTGTAGAAGGCTGGCTCTCCCTCAGCTGATTTCACAAGACAGAGGCGAGCAAAAACTGGTTTGACTCTTTAAATAACAGTGGAAAAGTTGTGTATTTTTGCATTTTCCCCCAGATTCTTTTTTTGGAGGAGGATGAAGCATGTTAGATCGAGGATGCTGCTCACATCACAGCCCCAAATCCCTGGTCAGCCATACTGCCTACATGTTGAGTCACCCCCCAGCTCTGGTCTAGGGAAGCAGGTTGGCCTCCCAGGCTGCAAAACTCAAGCAGAAGGAGCTTGGTTTGCACTCAAGATGGTTTAGCCCTCCGTGCAATGACAGCATAAGTGACAGTCAGCACTCGGAGGTAGGAATTTTCCCCTAAATTGATGTGAGATACTAACATAATATTCATATGGCCTCTGATGTCATATCTGAGATGTTTTAATACCTGGGTTTATGAACCTGCTCCAAGATGAATGTCCAGATTTCCTGTGCAAAGCTGGATGGCTTCAATGGCCAGTCTAAAAGATCCTTTGTGCCAAAGTAGTAGAGATAAAAAAAGTAAAATCAAAGGACTTATCTAAAGTCCCATCACTCTCTGGGTCCTAAAGGCTTGAGCCACAGTAACATTGACAGATGTCTCCAAGTAGAAACTAAAGCTTGAAGGCCTCTCAAAGAGAGAAGTCATCTAAAACTTCTAGTTCCAGGAATGAAAAGACACTGCTCTGCATAAAACTCTATAGCCTGGGAGTTAAATGCCACAAAATTTGAGTGGCTTGAATCCCTCTGACCCTTTGGAGGATGGGCTTGTACCTCTGAGACCCACTTTCTGTGTGGGTACATGAAATTGTGGCACCTAAGCCCTCCCTAAGTCTTGTTTAAAGCTTTTTAACTCAGTAGAAGAGGAACCTGCACCTGAAAACTTGAGGATGTTTGCAGCAACACTGGATTTGACCTTAAAAAACCTTTTCATGCTCCTCACCATAACAGACAAGTTGTTTTCTTGTGACATCTGGTGACTTCACTCTGGTATGTGGGTTGATGAGAGCAAAGGTTGCTACTAGAAGTGTCTGGGTACAGGTAGTGTCTGTAAATCATAAGCAATGGACGTGCTATGAGTGCTGAGATCCTTTTGTAACAGACACCATGTAGGTGTCCTGAGGACTGTAGCTGGATCTACCTCCTGGGGTTATTCCTGTTTTCTAGACAGCTCAGCTTGAAAGGAATGTGCATCCCTGTGTGGCATCAGCCCTTTGGCCTCCAGCAGGCAAATGGAAAAGATCAGGTTGCACCCAGTGTCCATGTCCATACCAAGCACCTTGCAGTGATACATGGATATGGAAATGCTTATATGCAAATAGATGTGTGCACAGAGATGAGTCACTCAGAGAAAGCAATTAGAGAGATAAACACTTCTTAAGAAAACTATATGGCTGATTTCCCAAGTGAGATAAATCTCAGTGTTTTCCACTGAAGCAAAGAGTTTAGGAACCAGTTCTGTTCCCCTCACTCATGTAGTAACTGGAAAAAAAAAAATGATTCATTTCTCAGAAGAACGCAAAACCATCTATTTCATTCAATAATTAAAGGATGAGGCAGATTGTACCTACCCCCTTGTATGTATCAACAACAAAAAAACCCAAAATCTAAACTTCATACTAGGAGGAGAGCTTTGGAAACTGAGAGACATCACTGCCACTGAGAGTAGGTATAACCTGGTATTTTATATCTACAGGCTGGAATTAGAAAGCATCCACAAAAATGAGGTTCTGGTACAGGTTGGGTCATAGAAATATTGCTCTAATAAGCAGACATTTATTCAAGGTGGAGCTAGATATGATTATACACAGGATAAATGACATCAGCAGCTCTGACACAGGCTTTGAGGTTGGAAGAGTGAGAGCTGAACTTAGTCATGAGATATGAGCCATCATAGTCCCTCCAAAGACACATCACAGCTTATCCACTAGTCTACTCCTTAGCCAACAAAGTTCTCTCTTGAATTTACTTGTCTCTTTATCTTCTCCTTCCCAACCCCAGGTGCCAGAAGAGACTTGACCTGCTGAATCTTCATTTAGAGGTTTTGGAGCTGAAACCATCCATGAGCTCCCGAAAATAACATTGCAAAGAATATCATGTTCCAGAACTCTTGATTTATACCTTACTCAGAAGAGTAAAATTTACCTTCAAACTGGGGATTCTACTCCAGATGGAATCAGAGAGGAAACAAACCACCCCACGTGTACTATTGTTGGTTTCTGCTAGTAGACATTAAATGCAGAACCTTAAGTCAATACCACAAATCTTTTTGAGCTCCCTTGACATGTTTACAAACTTATGTTTCTTCCCTCATGACCTCCTCTAAAAAATAATCTGGGAGAATAACCTGGAAGCCAGTATGAGAAATTAGAATTTTCCTGGATAGCCTTATAGACTAAGTGAGCCAAAAATGCAGGTTAATGTCTAATGAGTGAGAATGTACTTCTGGAGGAAGGTAAAGAAAATAGATCATTCTATTAGCCTTAAACCATACCTACTTGGCTGAAAACCAGCATGTGGTGTAGGAAAGACAGCTATAAATAGTAAAACGTGAGGATCAGACCATCCAGGCAAAAGTGCACATAACTTTCTGATACATTTAAGGAACTATGGTAATCCAAGATTTGATTTACTATTGGAATGATCTGTTAAGGGAAAAAAAAATCAGCTCCCCAGCTTCAGGACTGAAGGACTTTCTGGAAGAAGTTCCTAAAGCAAACACCTGTTATTGGATTCAGGAGAAGGGGAGTAAGTTTTATTTCTAACCCATGCTTTCCATGTCAGATTTATGACCTTTCTTGTCTTAAAAATCTTATAAAAAATTAGCACCATGATCATCCCAGGATCTTTCTAACAATCATTCTGCTGGACTTGTCCCTTTTCAGGGGTTACTCTGTCCCACACATCCTTTAAGTTTTCAAGCAAATTCTGTTTCTAAATGTCGTGGTTTATACCCCCAAACCAGGACACTGAATGAGAAGCATTTTCCACTCTGCTTCAGCATCTGAGGGAATAAATAGGACTGAGCTGGCATTAAAACAGGTCAGGGAAATAATAATCTTGTATATCCATGATTCAAACACGAGCCTCAAGTCACCTGGAGGAGAGAGAAGCATCCAGAAGGAACAGAAGCCAAAAGCACCAGTGTTTCCATGGTGCTCTGAAGAAGGGGGAATGTGGCCAGGAGACCACTGACAAAGCTGTTCTCCTGTTCTAGACACAGCAGTAGACACACATCACACAGTGAAAAATCTGCAAAAAATTGATAGCAAGATGGGGATGGGAGTCAGGGTCTTCTGTAATTTCTCTGTCCAGGTTAAAGTCCTTGAAGTTTCTAGGATAGCCACAAGTTTGATGTCATGGAAACATGCACATGACAGGGCCTTGTATTACATGGTGGCTTAGTAGAAAAAAAAAAGACCTTGTTGTGTCATTGCAGTTACTCAGCTATGTCCTAAAACCAAAGGCTTCATGTACTGATTTAATTAGGCTCTACATTGTTCAGACCCAAGACCTCATGTAGCAAGTGAAGCAGAGTTCAGGGGTGACTGTGCAGCTGCTAAAAGCTGCTCTGCAAGCAATCAAGTGTGGAATAAAAAAAAAAAACCAAAACCCTGAGGACATGTTTTATTCAGCTCAAGCGTGGCTCAGCAGGAGGACCAGAGCCTGGATGAATGAAGGACTGTAAATTCCACCGAGATATTTCCAGGATTGTTTCCTGAGGATCCCATCTACAGAAGGAAATGAGTCAGGCTGCTGGGCTACTTCCATAATTTCTCATGCCCTGGAGACAGAAGTCAATGGTTTGAGTAGCCCTGGGGATGTTGATACAAGGTTCTCTTAATATACACTCATGTACAAAGTTCCTTTGCTATAAATCTTCTCAATCAAAGGCAGTGACTCTGAGGCACTCAGGTATGTGAGGCATTTCAAGATGAGCCCTCATCTGCTTCCCTATTGCTTCCTCCAGGGCTAGGCTATGATAATATAAGGGCAAAGTGGGATCAAGGTTGAATGGTGTTCAGAAAGGGAATTTAGGAGCTATTCCCAGATATGAGCCATGACACACTGTGATGTGTCCCATCCAAACAGCCAGAGAAGAGCAGGACCAGCATGCTCCAGATGTAGTTTTGCATAGCAGATGCTGAGGAAAGCGTGGGAAGGAGGAGGAGGAGGAGGCAGAGACTTTGCTCTGAAGCACTGGTGCCTCACCCCAGGAGGTGCTAATCTGCAGCTGGCCTCCAAAATGGCTTTTGGTGAAACACCTGCAGCAACTTGGGCCTCAACTTCACCCCAGTTGCCTGTAACAGGGCAATAAAAACCAGCAAGCACGGCACCAGTTTGCCTGATGAACCTGGAGCTCCAGATAACAATTCCACTGGAAATAGGTAATGAGGGTTAGCAAACAGCAGCCCAGTTACTGCAGACAATGCTGAAGGCAGAGCACGACTGAAGAAAACAACCTGATCATGTTCCTCTTCTAATTTTTCCAGGTCAGCTGCTGCCAATGAGGAGAGAGAAGAGAAAACAAGAGGAAAACCAAAAAAAAAAAAAAATCGAGGGGAGAGAAAAATAAAAAGCAGGAGCTATGAAATGGTTATATACTGGGGAATTGGAGGAAAACAATGTCTCTGCTCCTGTATTCAAGGGGTCAGATCCAAGCCTTTCCGGAGTCAATGGAGACTCCCTTTGACTTAGTAGGCTCTGGACCAGACCCAAGGTTCCCATAATGATGGCTTATCCTGACCTGCCTACTGGGATGCCTTTCAGCTTACCAGAGCCAACAAAAACCTTGTCCTCTCAAGAGCATTTTTGTTTTCATGAGGTTAGACTGAAGTTAGCTACTGGAACCACACAGCTTCTTCACATCTAATGATGTCCCTGCAGCCACGGGGCTTCTTTGCCATGTGACCACCCCATCAGAGATGGTTTCTGGACACCAGCATCCATACAATTATTCCAGCATGAGGTGCAATGTCAAGGTGACTGGATGTAAGCCACAGCAAGAGATTCCCAGGCATCTCCAGGACAGCTGCACTCACCTAATCCTCCTGCCCTGAACTGCACTAGTGGAAAAAAAACCACCAAGACTGTAGCCAGGTGGGTTGTTTCCTCAAACTATGTTGTTATCTCTCATTCCTACTTCAGCAGTGTCCAGTCTTCCCACTTCTAGCTGCTGAATTAAGGGCTGCTGTGTTCCTCTCTGAAATCCTATCGTGGTGTCTAGATATCTTGAGGTTCAGCTGTCTCCAAAGCACAGAGTGGGTCCTCAAACCACATCATCAGACCATCTGCCGTTGCTGCAGCTAAAAATCAGGAGGTGGAAATAAAGGCCTTATATCACTTTTTGACTAAGTTGCCATAGAAGGTTCTGTGAGCACACAAGCTTTTCAGAATATCAGGGAAAATAGGAAAGAAGAATTTGACCCCAAAGGGAACCTAAAGCCCATTGGGATCAATCAACAGTTCTCTGGCCACAAACTTCAGATCAGACCTTTACTGGAGTTAGAAAAAGTGGCTGTAAGAGGAATATTAATAATAATATTCTATTTCTTTGTATAAAATGAACACTTCCCAATGTGTTTTTAGCCACGAGATGCGTTCTCAGAACTGCTTTGAATGTCCTACCAAGGTTTCAGCCTTCATGCCTTGAAAGTTCACTTTCACATTCATTTTCTCCTGCAGAAAATGTAAAGGAGGCTGTTACAGAGTCATGTAGCTCAGCTGAGAACTGTGACAAGTCACAAGAATAAATGTGAGGAAATATTTCAGTGCAATTCCTTAGTGGCTTTATGACTGACATGTTGATGGCCCTCAGGAGCTCTCAGAAGGAAGTCATTTTTGAGACTACTTATAACTCTGGAGAATGCAGCCAAGTGCAGGAGATAGGACTGATTAGCAAGGGATCATGTACAACTAGTTCTTGGCTTCTTGGGAAGAAAGAATTCAAAGTGCATCCCTCTCCTCCCCAGCAATCAAAGTGATTTTTTTTAAAAAAAAAAAGTCCATTTATGGCCACCATTCATAGCAGAAACTGGTGGTCCTAGACACCAGTTTGAAAGGTTTTTCACCTCTCAAGTTCTGTTGCTGCCAGAGGTTAAAAAAAGTCACTGCAGCAATGGGAGTAGATGAGAGATTAAGGACAAGGGCTAAGAAGAGCTACCAGGGGGTTCCAGCTGAGCAGGAGGAGAAAGTTCTTTGTTGTGAGGGTGTCAAAGCCTGGCCCAGGCAACCCAGAGAGGTTGTGGAGTCTCCTCCTCTGGAGAGATTCCAACCCCCCTGGACACTGCACTGCTGGGCCCTGCTCTGGGTGCCCCTGCTGGGGCAGGGGGAGTTGGATGAGATGATCTCCAGAGCTCCCTTCCAACCTCCACCACTCTGGTATTGTGGACTGTGTAAATTTGCTATTTTCTGGTATGAAATTCTGGCTAGAGCTTCTAGAAAGATCAATACCAGCAAACCATCAAAAAGAAGGCGATTTAACGGAATTGAATTATTTATTTTGTTTTAAGGTTAGCTCTCCAAGAGGGAAATGTGAGAGTCCTCTGCAGGAGCAGGTTTCAACACAGACTGTGCTGAGCTTGAGCCACAACCGACTCCAGAAGAGCTTTTGCAATGAAGCCTGCATCACCTAGGTGCAAGCCAAATCAGGATTAGAGCCACGACATCCCAGAGGTTCCTGCTGATGCCCAGCCAGGTAAATACGATCCGTGGATGTGGACAGACCATCTGCTTACCCTTGACATTCCAGCCTACACAACCCACTTGCCACCAGGCCAGTTGGGATGAGTGAGGTTGGCCTTCAGCAGGCATCCAGGGCACGAAGAGAATTGATTTTTCCCTGGGACCGCAGCAAAACAGTTGAAGATTTTGGCCAGAACTGTGCTCCATGTTACACAAGCTTCAGTGGGAGATGGGGCCTGCATTGATCCAGAGGATTTAGACAGGTTCATAACAGGAATCTGGAGAGCAAAGGTCAGTTCTTGGAAGTTCTTGGAAATGTTTTGGCTTTGTTTGTTTTTTGTGGTTTTTTTTTCTACTCATTGACAGTTTGCAAACGAATCTGTGACGGTTAAGAGGACAGGGAAGATAGATTTGGCAGAGTAAAGCATTGTGGATTATCTGGGAACTCTTTTGAACTTGGCTTTTTCATTAACTAACATTGACATGTCATTTGGAATTTAAAAAACCCAAGCAAACAAACACATACAAAAATAATGGACAACATTTTAATTTTCCAGAATTTTTTGCTGCAAAAATGCTTCCTATCCCCAAGAAACAATGAACTAAGTAAACATGAGCTTGGGAAATGCCAATCTGCAGTTTTCAGGACACATATTCTGCCTTCCTAGCCTTCCACTTCCCCCAGAAAACATTTTTTTTTGAGTGAAATATTGCTTAGTTGTAGTATTCATTCCCTACTCCTAAGCATCCAGATAGACACCAACTTTCCAGCCCTTTCTGAAAGGAGGAGCTCTGTACCAAGTGGTTATGATGCAGTCTAATAAATTCCAGGCTGGGAAATAAAAGGGACTAATTTCTTGAGCTCATCCTGTCCCTTCAAAATACCAAGTGTCAATGGGTGACGTCAAGTCTGTGTGATGGTTTTGCAGCTTGGCTCAGTAGGGCTGCCCAGTAACACCTTGGCTCCTTCAGGAGCTTTCACACCTTTGTCCACTTGACCTTTTCATTACAAAACTTGGCCCCAACTTCTTTATTTTTAGCCTTGTGCTCGTTGAATGCGAATAAATCTTAATGCCACTGAAAGGATTGGGTAGAATAAGATTAGGATAAAAAAAGATACTTCTGAGAAGCTGTTAGCATTCTTGGGAGCTTTAGAGTTTGCTTGTGTGTTGGGAAGCAGATGTTTGGGAACATCTGCTGCATAAAAATGCAACAAAGCTGTCAACACCCCAGCCTGCTATTGTCCTGCTGAAAACAGGGTAAGATTGCAGGTAAAAAATAGACTGTAGGCAGACCAGATCTAAGAAAGAAATGTATTGTGCTGAGGGTGCTGAGACACTGGCCCACACTGCCCAGCGAGGTGGTAGAAGACACAGCCCTGGAAACACTCAAGGCAAGGTTGGATGGAGCTCTGAGCACCCTGCTCTAGTGATGCCCCTGCTCCCTGCAGGGGGGTTGGACCAGATGAGCTCCAAAGGTCCCTTCCCACCCAACCCATTCCATAATTCTAAGGAAAGGATGGTAGGAAAAGCAGTTGTTCATATGAAAGCTTCCAGCTTGGCTGAGGAATTGTGCTGAAGAACAGGACTGTTCTTCTCCACATCAGGCTTGGTGTCAGGTAGCTATTTGCTGCAAGGGATCAGAGGCAGTTGGCTCAGGTGCCAGCCACATCCTTGCCTGGCAGTGCAGTGCAGTGTGCCATACTCATGCTAGCCCAGCCAGATGGTTATTTCCTTCAGACATTTGACTCAGCTAAACGTTCTTGCTTGGCCCAGCCAAGAAAGAATGCCCTCAAACCACGTCTGTATGCCAAGTGAGCAGTTTGGGTTTGTCTTCTTCCCTCCACAAAAAAAAAAAACAAATATATATATATATAAAATTGACAGCGGTGGCTCTTCCAGCCATTTCAATTCTTTTCATTCATTTCCATTTCCTGGATGATCTTAGCTAAATATTCTTGCTCCAGAAAAAAAAATGTGACAGTAATAATAGCCTCTTTCACCCCCCTCCTTTCTCCCCAAACCACACACACTAGCACACAAAATTGGCAGATGGTGTTTTGCTTTGGGATTGCCTTATTTTATTTTTTTAATTTTTTTTTTTTTAATTCCAACTCAAGCCAACGCTTGGAACACAGTTTTATATTATTCCTAGTCACATTAGCATCGAGAAATAACAGCTGAAATGAAGACCCTGTTGAGAGAAGCTTTGAAGATTGAAAGGAACATATTCCAGTCTCTAGCTTTGCCTCTTGACTTGCTCCAACCATGTCGCCAAGGGTTTGTGCTCTTTTGTTTGACATGAAGACTCTTGGGATCTCTCCAGAGAAGGAGACTCCACAGCCTCTCTGGGCAGCCTGGGACAGGCTCTGACACCCTCACACCAAAGAAATTTATCCTCCTGCTCAGGTGGAACCTCCTGGGTTCCAGCTGGTGCCCCTTGTCCTGTCCCTGGCACCACTGCCCAGAGTCTGGCCCCATCCTCTTGCCCTCCAGGGTCCTTTAGCTCATGATCAACACTGGTGAGATCCCCTCTCCATTCCTTAATAGCTCTTGATGTTTCCATATCAGCTCTATTTTTTGGTTTATTCTTTTTGCTATTTTATATACAGTGAATAAGGGTCTAGAAATCCAGGTTTCAGCCATTTGTTTGTCCTGGATTTCTCTACCTGCAATGAGATCAGCAAAAGAATGAAGAATGTATTTTACTCCAGAACTCAATACTCTATAGCTCTAGATTGTGTTGCTTCCAGTGATCCAATAAGGTGAGTTTTTATTATCACTGTTATATTAGTGATTTTTCTGGTTTGGTTTTGATGAAACTGAAGGAATTGGAAAGAAAAGCTAAATCTCTTGTCGCTGATAGTAAAGTGCCAAAACATGGCCTCTGAGATGCCTTTAGTGCAGCTGAAGCATCTGTAATATCCACTGAAATGATCTTCAAAATTGTTTTTATCTCTCTGTCCCATTGTCAGTTGAGTTTATGGTGCAGGTGGATTAGTTCTGGTTTCACACAGTTCAGTTTTTATTACCTTGCCAGCTCTGTGTCCCATAACCAGCCCAGTGTTCCTTGCAATTTGGAACCCATCAGAAAAGTTGGGTAAGCTGAAAAAATCACATTTCTTTTCTCTTGGACCCATTTAATTTCATTTCTTCGTCCCTGTGCCGAAAGGACTGAGAAAAATTTATTCAGGCAAATGCACAAAAAGATATGTGCAGACAGGACAAGGTTTCCTATGCACGTGCTCTGAATTATCTGCTTATGCATCATGTATAGAGATCTTGGACACTTGCACAAGATGAGTAGTTTAAAAAGAGCTTTATTTTAAATGGTTTTGTGCTTTTAATACTCTGAAAATAGCAGTTTGGCACATACTATTTTACACCTGACAAACTGGAGATTGGAGAGTAAAAAGTGATTTTAAACCCCCAATTTAAAGATCCCTTGTGGCCAGGCTGCCCAGAGAGGAGGTGGCTGCCCCATCCCTGGCACCATCCCAGGGGAGATTGGGGGTGCTCTGAGCACCCTGCTCTGGGTGCAGGGGGGGTTGGACCAGATGACCTTGAAAGGTCCCTTCCAACCCAAACCATTCCCTGATTCAGTGACTCTATCCTTGTTAGCAGATAGAAATGATCATACTCCCTTTTCACACCTGACATTTCTCCCCAGAACTGCTTTCCCTTTTCTTCTTTTTCTTACGAGTGTGCCTCCCTAGCTGTAAATGTCAGCGTGCTGAGGGCAAGGTGAGCAGACACACAGACTATCCAAGCAGCAGAGAGAATTTCACATTCTTCATCCCTTCTCCTGTTTCCCCTCCAGTTTGCCCTTTACAACAACCTGCATTACTTCCAACCAGCCTGTCCCATCCATTCTCCTTCAGATATGATTGCATACCATGGAGAGGGTTCCACTGGACTCATCTTGGGGATGTTCTTGCCCTCTCACTGACTTCTAGGTGTCTCCATTTGGCAGGGGGGGTGTGCACGTGCATCTGTTTGTGTGCTTAGCTCTTCAATCCTTCTCCACGGTGACACCAAGTTGTCAACTTCGGCTCTAGGAAGAGTTGAAAGCTTAACCCTATTTGGGCCAAGTCGTAAGGCTCCATGGTGAAAAATATTCAATCAGAGCCTGCTCTTGGATCCTGACTGATACAAATAAATTACATCCCTCCCACACGCCCTAAAATACTTAGCCACAGGCAACCTCCCCGTAGGGAATGAGCTCATTTGTGCTGCCCCCACCCCAAGCTCTGCTCCAGCATTGTCTGAGCATTTGCTCTTGGACACGAGTCAAAGCTGTGCCAGAGGCTGTGCTAACAATGTAATGGTGTGGGCAACTGTGGGACACTCACCAGATCCATGACTTGGCTCTGTTTAATTCACTGCTCAAGACAGACTGATTTCAGCCAAAATGCAATCTGCTTCTGCAAGAATAATCTAGAGTAGGTAACCAGCTACAGTACAAGCATCAGCCAAGCATGAGCCCTGGAGAATACATCTTTTTTTTTCCCTTGATTCCATCAGGGTAATTTTCATAGATCTCACTCTTTATGCAATGTTTTTTTGGAAGGACTTCAGTGAAAAGCATCTTGTAGAATTCAGGTTTTCTGCATGCCTTCTGTGCTGTCTGAGCAGCAACACTCTGAAAGCCTCAGTTACACCACTGATGTATTTAAAGGATTTATTCATTCAGGAGTTTCTTCTGTGTCTGAAAACACTTGAAAAACTTTGGTACTGTAAACTGTGATTTCTGTTACAGTTGGGATAAGGCAGTGATTTGTTGCCATTATGTAGCTGCCACTTTAGATCTCAGTTAAAAACATTTTAAATGTTGTTTATAACTCCCATCACGTTGCACATTGCAAGGTCCCAAGCCACAGAGCACTTGAGCAGTTGCTCAGGTTTAAGCAGGGATTATCCTGTTGGTTTTAATGAGATTTGACTGATTCTGGGCCATAGCCACACCATGACTTTATTAAAGATCTACAAAGGCACAAGGGCCCAGATCTCACAGAGTAAGAAGATAATGAATTCCCTCTTGGTCACAATGATGCAGAAATCTCTGTAGTAAGCCTGTATAGGTATAAATTTGAGGGTTGGACCACATGACCTTTAAGCCAAGCCATTCTATTATTCCATAATTCTATTATTCCCTGACTCTATGATTCTGTGATTCTCTGTTGTTGGGTCTGAACTTCATGTTTCTCTTACCAGAAGGTGCTCCAAAGGAGGATGGTGGCTTGTGGAGTTTCCAGCTATGGTAGATGATCAGAAACATTCAGGGTCAGTGCTGGGCATGTCCTATGCCTGCATGTGTTCAAGACCAGGTTGGATGAGGCTCTGAGCACCTTGCTCTAGTGGGAGGTGTCCCTGCCCATGGCAGGGGGTTGGAACCAGATCATCTTTAAGGTCCCTTCCAACCCAATCCATTCTATGATCGTCCTCTGAGGCTTTTTGTTGCTGTTGTTGAGGAGGTGCTGGTGTTACTTTTGGGTTTTTAAGCAAAGTTCAGGCTTTAAAAAGTAGACTGGCTCTGTATTTCTTTTTCCTGGAGAAGTGGACTATCTGGATGTGCATAAAAGATATATCTATTTTTTTCTTAAATACCTCCAGAGTTGGAGGCTCCATTTCATCCCCAAACAATCACTTCCAGTACGTCATTATCCTTCCTATTTGTAAGTTTATCGTGATACCCAGCCTAGCTGCAGTTTCAGTCCAGGACCTTTTGTTCTGTCCTCAGTGGACAGGGAAAAAAAAAAAAGCTTAATCCCTGGCAAAATGAACTGACCACAGCGTGGAACAGAAGCATTTCAACGCGTTGGCAAAAGCTCTGAAGTGAAACACTGAAATTGTTTTACCATATTAGAGTCATTAAGTCCAAGTGATGAGACAAAGCGAGCTACAATCATCAGGAAGACATTTAAGAAGAGTGAAAAAAAAAAAGGAGAAAGGACAGGTTGATGACGTCAGATTTTTTTCTATCTGCTGTAAAACAAACAATGAAACCAGAAGTGGGGGGAGAAGACCCACACCCCAATACGTGATGTTTGATTCTGTGGTAAAGCAAAATTGTCTGCTGGTCTGGAAACTGGCAAAAAGCTTTTTGTCCTCTGCAGAGCTGTAATGACTTATGACCTGTTGTGAGAAACAAAATCCTCATTGCCTTTGTTAATCAAAGTCAGGAGGGATGCTGACAGAGCAGCGGGGGTCATCATCAGCATGGTGGGTCATAGAGAGCCCTGATCTTTGACAGATGTGGGAAGTGGTCAGGAGTAAATAAGTCAAGACTTTTCAGCTTGATATATATCTCCTGTGAAGATATATGGTGTCATATTAATAATGTCTCATAGAATAATCAAAATCCCCTGTACAGTAACATCCCAGTCTTCTACTTTCTATGCACCTCTTCAGAGGGCAAAATAACCATAAAATATCCAGGTCACTCACAGAATCATAGAATTATGGAGTGGTTGGGGCTGGAAGGGATCTCTGGAGTTCATCTGGTGCCACCCCTCTGCAGGGAGAAGGGCCATCTGACCCAGAGCAGGGTTCTCAGAGCCCCCCCAACCTCCCCTGGGATGGTGCCAGGGCTGGGGCAGCCACCACCTCTCTGGGCAACCTGGCTAGGCTCTCAACACCCTCAGCATCAAAAAATTCTGGCCAGGCTCTCAACACCCTCAGCATCAAAAAATTCTTCCTCATATCTACTCTAAATCTCCTTTCAGTTTAAAACCTTTACTTGTTTCTTTTGCTGTCACTGGAAGCATTCAGAGGCTAAACCAACTGGAGAAAGGAAAAACAAATAGGAAAGAACTTCTGCATTTTTACTTGAGATCAAAAGAAAAAATAAGGAAGGCTATGAATACAAAAATGCTGCAATGTTCCCTTTTCAGCTTAAATTTGTTTGTAAGGAGAAACAAACCACATTCACTCCAGTGAGTGATAGTCATGCTCAAAACTAGTCTAAAACCAGTAGGTTAAAAAAACCCTCAGCCTGAGCTCAGGAAATCATGAACACACAGTCTCTCCATCATACATGAACAATAACATTAATCTTCCCCGGGACAATATGTGGTTTGCAACCTGCTGTCTTCCACCTCCTGCTTTGATAGCCTATTTTGGACCTTGACAAGCTGCCTGTCTAGTCAATTTATTCCTGAATTTCTCCATCCAAGCACCTGTTTTGCATTAAAACACGAGACTCCACAAACAAGCATTCCCGGATCAGACAGGAGGAAAATTTGGAATCGAAATGAATGTTCTGCTCCATCGACTTTCATAACTGGATGATGTCCTTTGTTTTTTTGAGCATTGCTTTTAGTGGCCCCTGGTGAAGATGAAACAACTTTGAGTTTAGCTGTTCCAGGATCGCCCTGTCATTTACGTGTATTAAAAGGAGAAATTAAAGTGGTGCCTTTTTTGCTGCTCTCTAGCGACAAACCCAAGGCTGGCAAGTTACACCCTTGGAAACAAGAGTTGTTTTAATTGATGTGACATGCTCCACACGCACTTGTAGTGTTATTTTCCAGCAAAACAAAACAGCAAAATGTGGAAAAAAACCCAGTATGCTGGTAGAGAACATAAAAGTCACTCAGCTGTGAGTAGGGGCATAGGGTTTGTTTCATCATGTGATTAAAACCAAGGGCTGGAGTGCTCAGTTTGGGTAATGTGGTAGCTTAAGTTTGCAACAGGGGGAATCAAGTGATGCACTGAGAAAGGTTCCTGAGCGTATTCCAGAGCCTCCCTGCTCTGGGTGACCCTGCTGGGGCAGAGGGGTTGAGTTGGATGAGTTCCCTTCACTCTGAGATTGACTATTTCAGAACACACAGTAGTTTCAGTTTGCAGATTCAAACTCAAGTTTTACATGCAAATGCTCAAGTGTCTGTATGTGAAGTGGTTGTATAATATTTCGTTTCAATTAGTGGAAAAACAGTCAATATGCTCAGTGAAATTTAGAGCACAGTTCTTCTGAGCTAGTCAGGATGAAGTTCAGTCACTTAAGCCCAAGCAATTATTTCCATCTGAGATGCCTTTTGGTATCCAAGACATCCATGCAGAGTTGGTGAGCATAGCACAGGGCTTGGCAGAATCCCACCCAGCAGAGAGACACCAGATGGGATCCCGTTGAGCATCTCAAAATGAGGTTTCTGTATCTTGATAACTGCACTGAGCTCAAGTCTTCCACAGTTACCAGGCTGGATGGAGTTTTGAGCAACTTAGTCTAGTTGGAAGTGTCCCTACCCATGGCAGAGGTTTGGAACCAGATGATCTGCAAGGTCCCTTCCAACCCAAACCATTCTGTTTCTAAGGTCCTACAGAGTACAATGTGGGAATTTCCACACCCAGCCCACTGATATTCCTATAATTATAGTTGTCTTAAAGTTTACTAAATATACATTATATTGATATTATTGTTGTCTGTGCTTTTTAATAAGGTCAGGAAATTCAGATCATATGGTTGAAACCACCCCTGTAGGACAACAGGGCTGACCTACCAGCACAGGACAACCTACCAGGTACCAAGAAGGGCTTTTGATTTCCAGAGGAACTGGATGTAGAAAAATTGCTTCCATTTTCATGAACGTTGATGGTTCCAGTTTGCAGTCAACAGGGAGAGTCATCACAGCTTGAGAAAAACTGCTTTAAACAAACAAGGTGAAGTCCTGGGTTTCTTGCTAGAATCCCTGTCTGGTTTTTATGACATTCAGACTTATTAGTGTGCAAATGAATAATTCTGAGATAATGTAGCCACAGTGTTTTGGGATGCAAATTGACATCTCTCCAGAGCTTCGAACTGCATCAAGGCTCCAGCTTGAAAGTCACCTCAGGAACTCCTTATATTTGTGCCTTATAACCCACAAATTTTCAGTGAAATCATCAAGGAGGAGCAGGATCATGCTGCTCCATCCTCTTCCCAGGTAAATCATGGCTTGGGTCCGCAGTGCACATACAAACAAGTTCTCTTCTTTCTCACTCAGATGATATTGTGGAGGAAAAATTGGGACCTTTACAGGTCCAGAGCCTAGGGAGGAGTGTTGACTGTAGATAACCCAAGGGGTGGCATTCACCTAGTAGATTCAGTCATCTCCAAAGCCTTGTATGAATGGGGTGTCTCAGTATCATGACAGCTTATTTAGATCTAGGACTAATATAATTTGCCAAGAATCATTGAATTATAAAGTGTTTTGGGTTGGAAGGGGCCTCTAAAAGTCTTAGCACCACATATTGATGCTGAGAAAGCCCAGCAGAGTCTCATCTCTGTTCACTGTGGAACACCCAGTACAAAGACATTCACATGTAGACACCTAAATGTGGGTATCTAGATGTAGATCTAGCTCTAAGACAAGCACTCCCAGTTGGGAGCTAATCTTTCTGAGCCCACTCTGTAATAATATTCCCTTGAGAGGGCATTTCAGAATGAGTTTGATCCTTTAAACCCCTCTTTGGAAGAGCCTGTCTCTCTCCATTGACTATGGGGTAACTTTGGGGTACCTACACTCTTAGTGCTGGCCCTAATTTAGATGTCTAGCTTTCAGGGGGTCATTTCTACAGCAGCCTCTATCCCAAATGATGCACACGTGCTTTGGAAAATCTCTCCCATCTTCTTTCCCCTGGGGAATGGAAAGTTCTGTTATTTTAGTTCCATTCCCACCCACTGCAAGGATGGGGGATATAAAACTAAGTACATGTTTGGCTACAACCTTTGTGCTGTCCAAGACTGATCCAAACCTCATCAATCTCTAAGGGCAGATTTGCCCTGACTGGGCTGGCCCTTGAGTGATCAAAGATAAAAGGGAAGAGAGCCAAAGGCAGATTTAGAAATATAATCAGCTAGCCCTAGCTACAGTCTTAATTAAATTGCTACAGGCCAACAGCTGCTCTTTAGGGAGTCTCTAAACTCTAACACATGCCCTTATATTACAGTAGTAAAAGCAAGGAATAATTTTGCTCGACAATAGCTTTCCTGTGTGCATTGAAATGGCCTAATATACATTTCTGTCTGAATTTAGTGGTTTGAGGGTAAATATATAACTGTGAGGGGGTTTTTTCCTCCTTTTTTTTCTCTTTCCCCCTGATTCTCCAACCATGATGTCAAAGTAAGGGAAAATATTTTATAAAAAACCCCAAATTAACAAACCACAAGAAATCCATACAGTATTTCCCCTCATCCTCCCCTCTGTCTACCTCCTGCAGCTGTGAAATCCAAAGTATACCTTTTTCTCCACAAATACAGCCCATCTGCAGACGTCAGTAGCACAGTCCTCAAAGCCAAGCTGATGGAAGAGCCACAGGAGGCAGCAATGACCTCGTTTAGAAGGAACTGCCTATAAAGAGCCTTGAGTGTCCCACCCTTTCCCAGAGCAAGGAGCCATGTTGAGGGGAGAGGAATGTGTTTGGTGTGATGCAGACAATATTGAAGCCTTGCCAGGAACTATTTGGACAATACCTGCTGATGAGAAGAATTTTGCTGGGTCAGATGCTCCAGGCTGGGGCAGAGTGACTGGTAAGTGCCCAGTGGGAAAGGACCTGGAGGTTCTGGTCAACAGCTAGCTAAAGGTGAGCCAGTGTGTGCCCAGTTGGACAAGAAGCCACCAGCATCCTGCTTTGTGTCAGCACTGGTGTGGCCAGCAGGACCAGGGCAGGGGTCATCCCCCTGGATTCGATGCTGGGGTGGCTGCCCCTCGACTCCTGGGTTCAGTTTTGGGCTCCTCAATCCAAGAAGGATGGGGAGAACCTCAGTGAGTCCTCGTTACACCCCTGTGGTTCAACCATTTGTTTGCAAGGTGCTGATGGGAATCGCTGTCCAAGTCTTTCTGTGCAGAGGCAGATGAGTTGCAGAAAAATTACCAAGTCCCTTAAATTAACTCACACCCTACAGAAAATCAGAGATGAGCACCCCAGAAAAGACCATGGCAAGGGAGGACAGGAGTACAAACATGTTTTCATCAGCACAGGGTTTGGCCAGTTTCCCTCAGGCTTTCATCAATATGCACCCCTCAAGCAAGCCAGTAAGAAATTACCAGTTTCACTAGTACCAATTTACACTCACAGCTAAGTCAATAATTGTGTGTATTTGGATTTGTATTTATATCGATGAGCTGAAACCTTCAGAAGGCTTCAGAGGTAGGAAGGGACTCTTATGGCAACTGATTCCTGGCCCTGCTTCAGATAATTACTCAATTCATGTTTAATTTGAGCACGTCTGTAATACAAATACTCCCTCTGTCCACATGCAGAAGTCGAAAAATATCCTTCTTGACCAAATTCTTGTGTCAATTTTGGGATTCCTACCACCTCAAGTCAAGAGCCTTGAGAAGAAAAAGCACCATAAGAAAGAAAGAGGAGGAAGGCTGGGTGTTGGCAATGTCAGAAGACTCTGTAGGGAGGAAGAATAACAAAGCAAATGAAGCAGTGGGAAATTGTCTCCTGAGATGAACCTCTATCAGTTCCCAGCAGGAATTTCTACTCTTGTCCCTGCATTTGGTTCAGATTTGAGCACGAGGAGTAGCCTTGCCTCAGACTGCCTTGGGTTTAACTGAGGTAAAAGCTCACAAACTGGAGCATGGGAAGTTCCATCTGAGCAGCAGGAGATGCTTCTTTGGTGTGAGGGTGTGGGAGCCTGGCCCAGGCTGCCCAGAGAGGTTGTGGAGTCTCCTTCTCTGCAGAGATCCAGCCTGGAAATTGCTGCTGGGCCCTGCTCTGGGTGACCCTGCTGGGGCAGGGGGGGTTGGACAAGGTCCAGAGGTGCCTTCCAACCCCTACCTGTGCTGAGACTCCATGAAGCCAGGAGTAAAGCCATGTCTGCAACAGCTTAACCCAAAATTTGTGTGTGTGTGTGTGTTTATGCCACTAGAGCCCTGCACCGTGGGGACTTCCAGAGGTCTTTGTGGCTGGTGAATATTTCCTGGGTAAGAAGAAGGTCAGAGGTAAGACTGGGGTTGTAAGATGTCCCTCCAAGTCTGAAAACATTTTTTCCACCCTTGGGGAAACTTTGTGTTTGTCTGTCTGGTCATATGCCCACATCCTTTTATTTTTCTTGTCTTATTTTATCTTTTTGATTTCTTTGTTTCTTCTTCCCCTGGAGGGGTGTGTAAGAGAGGTCACTCCACTGGGGAGAGAAGGAGGGTCTGTCTTGTTTATGCATCACCCAGGGAGGCTGGGGACAGGCTGAACATCTTGCCCTCTTGCAAAAAAAAAAATAAAACCCACCCCAAACCAACCACAGTGGAGCCACCATCTCTTGAATGGCTGCACTGGGGACAGGGTGGTGGAGCATTTTTGGGTGTCCTCAGGAGCTGTGTTGTCCTTGGCTGTGCTGCCCTGTCTCTAGACTCTTCCTGAGGTGGTGTTAGTTTATGGAGAAGCTGCATCACACTTGAGGTTCACCCGGGAAATTGGTTCTTGCTGAGTCAGCAAAAGGGAAGAGAACAGAGAAAAAAAGACTCAGTCTTGCGTGGGAAGCAGGCATGGGAACACTGACAGAGACACTAAATAACATTTCTATGTTGTCATATCAATGTGAGCATCTAACTCAGATAAATAGAAGACCTATGGGTGCTGGTTTCCATGATGGATGTGAGGACACCATTTCACCTTATTGATCATCACTAAAAAGGGGTTATCTAGAAAACAGAAGGATCCCTCAACAGGAGGATGGCAGCAAAGTCATCTCCATTTCCTTGTGCCATTTTTCCTGGAAGCAAAGCATCCTGTCATTTTGATCCCTCCTTTTGTCCTGCACCTTTTCCCCGTGGGTTTTACGAGCAGGAGCAGCTCCTTAAATCTCCGAGGACATCTTAGTCAAAGCTGCTCTGCACCAAACCATGTGGCTCGAATTATTCCGGTGTGGTCCCATAAATTGTGGTTGTATTTTCATCCTGGGAGAACTTTATTTAGCTTTCCAGACGGTTGTTGTATTTTAAGCTCTGTCCAGGATCAGCATGAAATTGCCAACACAGCCTAGGGCACACACTTTGCCACCCACAAATCTGAAAGCCACGAACCAAGTCTAACCACCTTGACTCCTCTTAGAACAGTATTTTTGACTTCTGCTAGAAATATAAACCAATCCCCCGTGGCACATATTTTCCGTTGTCTTCTTGGGTTTTACACAACAAATCTTTGCTTTTATGGCAGAGCAGGCATTTGGCATCTTGATATTATTTCTGCATTATTTATTAATGCATAATCTGATTGCTTCTTGGTTGTTTTTTGCAGTGCTTGTGTACAGAAAAACAGAGTCTGGGCAGGAGTCGGTATTTAAGTATTTACCCTGGCTCTAAAACAGACTCCAGCTTTGACCTTGGGAAGAATCACTAATTCCTCACCCCTGTTCTAAACAGCAGCAATGGGAGGTTGGCTCTGACAGGTAGTTGGTGCCCTACAGCTGATGCTTCTGGGCACCCAAACCCATTTATCATGAATATTATATCACAAGCTACGGACAAAGAGTCTCTTTTAACAGAAATAGTTTTTTTCTTTAGGATAAGGAGAACTTCAATGTGGTCTCAAGTGTCCTTCTACTCCCTGAGCAGCCCCAGCATCCTTCTAAACCCTGCAGCTGGGAGGGCAATTATTCATTAACCACCTCAGTTAATGAAATGGGGTCAGACTGAGTTCATATCGTGGGTGTCACACTAATATCAGTGTTTATTAATACAGGTCCTATCTGATATTCCATGTGGTGCTGCAGAGGTGTCATCACATACACGTGGCTGCACTGACACTGCTGTGAATTGAGCCCTGTTATGGTAAAGGGAGTTAAAAAGCATCTAGATGTGATGTCAGATGCATCATCCTCTCTCTCACACGTGGCCAAATATCTTCTTCTTTCCTAAATTCACTAGTCTGATGCTTAATTGAGGCTTCATTCATGGCTGAAATGCTGCATCTCTCAGTCAAAGCAGGGGAGTTTGGATCAGCTTCACCACTGCCCACGGGCCACACCAATCAAAAATGAGCAGTTTGCACTTTTGAACCATGAGTTCTGACTCATGGTTTGAACCAGTTCCCTTTAGCCCAGTGGTCACTTGGAGGGTAAAGTTCTCCAGGATATCACACAGAACAAGTGTGGAAACCAATCCCAGCGCTGTCTGCAGGTCGAAAACAACAGGCTCTGGTCACTGAGGGACACCAGTCCCTAAGAGATGGCATCAGAGAGCTTTGAAGGAGGGCAGATGGCCTCTGGGAATGCCTCTGAACTGGGACTTTGGGGATGTGGTTGGACATTATGCAGTTTCTAGCCTTTTTTTTTTTTTTTTTTCCTAGCAATGCCTTTGTTCTCTCTGAAATGATTTACAGGAATAAAAGAAATAGAAGTTTGAAACTCCTGAGAACATATAATTCAAAAACATTGCTAAGCTTCTGTCAACTGCCCTCACTCCCCCATGGAGCTGTAGTGCTGGGGGAATGGCTGGATATGATTCTATAGGTCTCTTCCAACCCAAATGATTCTGAGATTCTCTTTTATGGCAACATTTCTCTGGGTGAGGAGATGCTGCACAGTCACTGTGCCCACAGCTCACTGCTGAGCAGGATGAGATAGTGAGTTGGCTGGAATGTGAGTGCAGGAGAGGTGCAAGCAGAAGTGGCAGAAAGCAAAACTCCAGCTTATGGGGACGTTGGTAACTTTTCCCAGTTTAGAATTCAGCCCCACTCCCCAAAAGAGAAATGTGAAATTACTCTGTCGCTTTTCATTTGCAATTTGACCCCAGAAAGTCAGGGAAATTTGGGCTCTACTTTGAAGAATTTTCCTCTGTCATTTTTCATCTCAATTCTACACACTTTGATGGGGCTTAAAATGATTTTTTTTTTTCTTTTTGTTACTGACTCGCCTTCCAGTTTGATGGCATCGTGAATCCCTGGGCAGACATGGTAAACATGCAAAAACAATGTTTCTGAAAGAAATTGGATGAGAAATAGCACAATGAAGCAATTGTGTTTCTGTTCTGCTTTGGGCTAGCATCAAGCACAGCAGGATCCCAGTCAATGGCTGTGATCATTGGCAAGAACAGCGATTATTAACTTCTAAATCAATAGCAATTAATCCTGAATAGTAGCTCCTAATGGTGCTTCCGTTCACTCTGGAGTTTCTTCATTGTGTTGAGATACTTGAATATATTAATGAACTAATTTGCATGTTCTGGCTGCCGTGCATCAGCCTTTTCTCTCCGCTTTTTGTCTTTCAAATTACATGATATTTAATTTATTGGACAGTAAAAAGGTCCCTCCTGAGATTTTGGGCAGTTTTGCATTGCTGAGCCACAGTTCACTTTTCTGCAAAGAATTGCACCACTGTTCTAAATTCTGTGATTCTGTGAAAACTTGCCTCTTAAAACTGGGGATGTGTGCAATCCCTGTAAGGTGCAAATCCCAGCATCCCAGCATGGTGGGGGTTGGAAGAGACCTCTGGAGATCATCTCATCCACCCCCCCTGCCCAAGCAGGTTCACCTAGAGCAGGTTGCCAGGTGGCCAAGTGCTTTACCCGACCTGACCCCATCATATCAAGCATGTGCTCCATCCACAAGGCAAAAAAAAAAAATCAGCAAAACATCTTAGGAACCTCCAAAAGAGATTTTTATTTTATTTTTTTCAGAAGTTTGCTTTGGATTGCTCTGCTATGGAGACAATAAATCAGCTGTACAGCCTAATCCTTGGACTTGGCTTCTAAATGTAATACTTGGAAGGACTCCTTATTTTTCCTCACTGATGGGTGCTCCAATCTCCACGTCTCTGCTGCAGGTGTCTGAGCTGTGTGAGCTCACTGCTGTCTCATTTGCACAATGCTGCTGGAACTCTTCACAGGGATTTAGCATCCAACCTTATTTATGTGCTTTGGAAACGTACCTGGTACCTATTTTCTTGGGAGGAGAGAGTGAACTGACTCCGCTGCTGCTAAAATCAGCAGTGACATTTCAGGCTTGGGTAGCCTGTGAGAATAAATAAACCCCAGTGAATAAATAAACCCCAGTGACTAACAGCTCAGAGCCAGGAGATGGACCAAGGCAACCAAAAATTATTCTCTAAGCTCTTCAGAAACACCTCCCTTTGAGAGACACTTGAGTCACCAAGACAGGCTTCAGGTGGACTCAGCTTGGTGACTGGTTATCATTTCTTAAACACCTCAGCACCTTCCAGATGTCTTTGTTCCCTTATTTACCAACCTTTGTGGGGAGGAACCAGTTGTGGGTTCTACATCTTCTGGAGGGTTTTTTTTTCTGCAGTTAGACTGGGATAAATGGTGATTTTTTTTCTTCTTTTTTTTTAAGGTTTCTTTGGTGGATGCATTAAAAACTGGCAATCTGGGATATATGATTATATTGATATATAATTCATATATATGGATAGACATAGGCTGTATAAGAAACTTGAGGGGATCCAAAGAATTTCTGTGTTGAACGAAACCAGGAAAAGAAAAAATAGCTAAGCTGAATCACAAGGTGTTGTGAAAAATCAAATGGGTCAATAAAGAGAAAAAAAAAATAGTAATTCTGAAGCAGGTTCTGGGAAAAACTGAGATTCTCTGGGGAATGGTATTATGGAGGAAATTCGTGCTTAAAATCAGCTGTAATTCAGATGAGTTTGGCTGGAAAAAAAGAGTTGTGCTCATAGAATTGAAAGCGTAAAAATGTTTCATTTCAAAGTGGTGTAGATGGATGCATTTAGATTTTTTGTTTGTTTGTTTTCACTTCAGAACAGGAATTAATCAGTCGAGGATAAAAAAATAGCCTTCAGTGTGATGAGTAAGGCAAAAATACGAGCTGGAATGGGCAACGAGGGGGCAAAGTATTTTTAATTTATTTTTA
>JANHGL010003494.1:0-67746 GCA_024611195.1 Ceyx melanurus | reverse complement strand
CCCGGTGTCTGACATGCACACAGCAATACGAGAGAGAAAAGTTCAAGAGTAGGGAAAAGAAATAAATAAATAGAAACCAAAAGAAAAGAAAAGAGAAAAAAAAAACCAAAAAGAAGAAAAGAAATCCCTCCTGTTTGGGGGAATGGGGAAACGGGGCGAAAGTCAAAGGTCTTCGCCCCACTTGTGTCTTTAAAAATTCTTTTTTTTTTTCTTAAATCTTCAAACCTATGTACAAGTAAAACCGGTCCAAGAAGGGGGAAAAAATTCAAAAGATTAAAAAAACCAAACCCCAACGACGACAACAACAACACCAACAGAAAAATAATAAAACCGAAAACCCGAACAGAACTCATCCAACGTTATCATTAAAAAAAAAAAAGGAAATAAAATCATCTTGCGATACAACACACACCCATAGGAACCCAACGAGCAGCAATCCAAGGTCATAAAGAGCTGAACACTAACGCTAAGCCTACATTCTCAAAATCTCAGTCAAGAAGTTCTTCTCACCGTGTTTTGTCTTCCACACCTTTAAAAACCACGGTTGGTCGGCGTGTTTCACCTTTGAGCTTGGGCCAGAATAAGTTACACTTGGTCACGGAACTCTCGAGGAGGAGGAAAAAAGGCGTCGATTCTTCTGTCTCCAAGTCACGAGATGAACACTTAGGGGGGTTTCTGGGTCTTTTTTCCCCCTCCTCCCCAAAATAAATAAGAATCAAATGGCGCCTCTACGCACGTATTTAACAGAAGATATATCTAACAGCTTACTTTTCTTTTTGTTGTTCGTTTAAATATATATATATGTATATATAAATAACCAAGACTTAATAACTGAAACACACAAAAAAAAAGAAGAACCAAAAAAAAGCCAAAAAAAAAATAAAAGGTCCCCATCCACCCAAGCCCACCCTCCTCCCCTTCAAAACAAAACGAAACAAAACAAAAACTTTATAAAAATATCTCGCAGTACTTTTTCAAGTTTACAGTAGCTTCGTGATTAAGTCTCCCACTGCCCTGACTCCACCTTGTCTTGCTCTGATGAACTAAGTGCCAGTGATTTGCACACACACACACACAGGAAAGAAAACCCAAGAGAAGTCTCTTTTCTTCCTCTTCTTCATCTTCTTTTTTTTTCCTTTTTTTTTTGAAGTGTGTTTTTTGTTGGTTTTTTGTTGGTTTTTTGTTTTTTTTTTTTTAGAAAAAAAACCACCCAAGCCAACGAATGAAACCTGTCAACTTAAAGAAATAATAATACTGATATCAATGCAGCACTAGCAACACAATTGCCTCTAAATGCAGGGAGTGGTGGAGGAGGATCCAGCTGGTCGAAGAAGGTCCCAGCGCGGTGCCACGGTGGCAGGGAGCTGTCGGGTGGGGAGGAAGGTGTCGGAGGAGGAGCAGCAGTAGCAGCAGCAGCAACTCTGCCTGGTGGCGGGAGAGACAGTCCTGGGCAGAGTCTTGTCCCTCTTCTTTGCTACCAGAAGTTGCCTTTTCCCTAAGTTTTAATGTTTTGTTTGTATGTGTTTATTCATTGAACCCCCTCTCCCTCCTACGTTTACTCCTTTCCCCTTCCAGCAGGTCAAAAAGCAAAATGATACAGTATTAAAAAAGAAAACCAAACAGTTATTCTGTATATATGTATGTACATATGTATATTTATAATTAAATATACACACATCCACACATATATATACATAAAAAAGAAAAAAAAGAAAAAAAAAAGAAAAAAAGAGGGCGAAAGAAAAGGAAAAGGCGGCGGGGAGGGAAAAAAAAAAGGTTAAGGAAGAAACAATCCCGTGATGCAGCTCCCCAACATGGTCTTGGTTCAACGCTTAAGTTTGGAGTTGCTCCCAGCTGGTTTCTGATGAGAACGTGCTCTGGAGTCATGGAACCCTGGACACCCCTCTCCTTCCCCACACCCTCCTGCTCCGGGCTGAGTTCACCTGCGCGGACTGAAGTTGCCAAGGGTATAAAGGTTTCACTCCAACAATTTGCAACCACTTTTCAGCCCAGACTCTGCAATCCCATAATAACTGAGCAGATCTCTCCTTGTGGAGCACCAAAAAAAAAAACCAACCCCAAAAACCAAAAAAACGGAGAAAAAAAAATAGAGAGGAAAAAAGAAAAGTGGTAAAAATAATAATAATAATAATAAAAAGGCGTGCACTGGGGAGGTGGTGTTTTGGGGAGAAGTGGGGGAGAAACCCACTTCCTGAAGGGAGAGGGGAGGCTGGGAACCTCAAACAGGACTGGTCCTTGGACAGTCTACATCGGTTGCCTTCCGTCAACAAGTGTCCGCAGAGCACAGAAGGTGAAGCCGTGGCTGACATGTTAACTTTTCGGGATAATTCCTGGTAGCAGAGCGGAAACAAGTGGTGTCGTCAGAAACACAGAGAGAGCATGAACAGAACAAGAAACAAAACCAAAAAAAACCAAAACAGAACAAAAACCAATAATTGTGAAAAAAAAAAAAATCAGGAAGGAGAAAAAAAGCGAAAACACTTAAAAAAAAAAACCAACCAAAAAAACCCAACCGAAAATCAAAAAAAAAGAAAAACAATCGAAAGAAAAACCACAACCCAAGATCTGGTGAACTGGGTTTGTCATCTGTGCTACCTTTATCTTTTCTTTCTTTTCATTTGTTCATTCTTTTTTTTTTTTTTTGTGTTTGTTTCTGAGATATATATTATATATCATATATAAATATATATATGTATATATATACAGTCATTCCTTCATACAAAATTTGTCTATAGACAGTTTTGTACTGTTGTGGCAAGGTATATACATCCTTCTAGTTTAGAGGCTAGCTTGCTAAGGAATATTCTTTCATTCTTTCTTGCTTTTGTTTGTTTGTTTGTTTTTTGTGGTTTTTTCGGTTTGTTCTTTCTAAGTGATTTAATTTTTGATTTTTAATATGTTTATTTAAGGTTGGTCTTGTAGGCCGACTGATGAGACCATCTTTGCCTTGTCTTTGCCAGCAGGGTACTTATTGTCTCCTCTAGACCCATAGTCATTAGAACCGGACTCGCTCCGCTTGCTGTTTGCGCTATGCTTGGTTGGCGTGCCGGGGGGGTGGCTCACCTGCCCGTTCTTCTCGTCTGAAAAAAGTTGTTTAATTACGTCAAAGAAGTTACTCAATGGGCTGCCTGGGTACACAAAACAGAGGAGACAAAAAAAAGAAAGATAGAAAGAAAGAAAGGAAGGAAGGAAGGAAGAAAAGGAAAAAAAAATAATAAACCAAAACAACAAAACAAAGCAAAAAAAAAAAAAAACAAACGAGAGGGAAAGAGAGAGAAAGAGAGGAGAGAAAGAGAGAGAACAAACAAACAAATGAACAATGGGGTTTTTAACGAGAAGAACATGATGAGGAGATCCAGAGCCACGTGCGTGGGGGTGTGTGGGGGATGAAGACAATGAGCAGGAAGAGGAAGAGTGTTTAGGATGGGACACCTACAGAAATAAAGAGGCTCGGGGAGAGCATCAAGCACCTCAGGGGAGGGTCCTCACATTCTCCTGCCTCCCTGGAGGACACGGCCCCTCAGGGCTGAAACAGCTTCAGCCCTTTACTGGGAGTCCCTGGGCTGAGCTGCCGGTGAAGGTCCCGCCGGCCACCGGCGAATCCCGCCGCACACACACACAGGGCACTTGGATGTGGTCACCCACTGCCCTCTGGCTACACCACAAGGCCATCTTTGCATCTGATCTGTTCCCTCTGGTCTCCTCACTCCCCTTTTGGCCATGAGCACCCGAGTGCCCCGAGGGAAAGAGCACTGGCAGAACCGGCTGCGTGTGGGGTTTGTGGCTTGTACACGTGCAAGCTCCTTAGCACCTCCTGATCCTGCTTACAACAGGTACCTGGAAATGATGCTGAGAGAGCATCCTTCATCTGGTGGCCATCTATTTCTGGGATCTACAAGGGTCAAGAACTACCTTCCTGTTGTCCTGAGTCACGTTCTCTCTACAGCACATACAGCCCCCACCACGCTAACCTCACTCCAGAGGAGTCAGAAGCCAGAGAAGGCTGCAGGTTCCCAAGCTGGCAAAACAGGTGTCTCTGTAAGGCAGCCACCAGAGCAGGCTGTGGTATGAACATGGGCTGGGCACTGCACATGAGGACAATCTTTCATGCCTCTGGACCTCCAGACAGCTGAATGCTGTTCACTTAGTCCTGTGTCATGGGATGTGTGGAAAGCTCTGGGGTGCTATCAATGGAAGGGAACTGGCTACTACTGGAGAAGTACCCTTTTAGGGATGCTTCCAGTTTAATTTTCTTGGATGGGGGGGATTAATCTTGATCACAGACACAGGAGGGGTCACACTAAATTCTCTGAGTGTGGATATTGAAGGTTGTTTTTTATCTAACACACACCATGGAGGTGGTGTCTGTTGCTGATCATTAAAACCCCATGATGCTTTTCTTGGTATTGGGACTGCTGGCTCCATTGTTCTAACAAATTCAAGTCACTTACATCCCACCTAAATAATTTCATTCTCCAGCTACTAGAAGGAAAACTGTGTCCTTGTATCTGCCTTCCAATGCAGGGGGTCTGTGCTGTGAGAGTGAAACCTTTTGTCCCTGAGAGGGAAACATTCAGCTGGAGGTTTCCTCAGAGCAGGGACTGCCATTTCTCCACAGTGGGTGGGCACTGGTGGCTTGGCAGTGCTGTATTTCCCTTCACTTACATCACAAACACAGGCAAGCCAGTAACTCCAGCAGGCAGGTGCTTTCTGCACACAGTGACTTGCCTGGAGAGCTTGTTGAGTGCTTGCTTATTCTCTAATGGAAAATGTGAGACAGGCATCAACTGCTCTTACACAAAGGGAAATACACAGCATTTGTGTCCTGCAAACCAAAACATGTTCCTCTTTTTTTCTTTTCCCCTGCCCAGTGCTAACCAGGTGCTGCTGCTTTCCTCCACATGGTCATAGCAAAATCAGTTGGCTGGCACATGGAAGAATCTCAGTCTCACTAATCTAACTCCCTCCTCCTCTCCCTCTACTTGCTGCTTTCTGGTTAACTTACTGCTGACCCTGGGTCTGTCTGTGCACTCAGCTACAGGCAACTGGCCGTTGGCTTCTGGAAGGGCATCATTCACCTGACTGAGCAAAACCTTGGAGATGGGCCTGAGCAAACAGTCAGGCAAAGCACAAGGATTGAAGTCTGGCTCTGGAGGAGAAGGGCTATCACACTGTTAGTCATTTTGGGGGCAGACCTCCTCCATGAGCTCTGCCTGCCTCCTCCCATGTGCGTGCAAATCCTTGGGAAGGGGGATATCTGCTGCACAGCTCTGACTTCTGTGTCAGAGATTTCCCTAAGGCTATTTTAGGTTTGTGGGCGCATGCTCTGCTCAGACTCATTTCTACCTGCTCAGACTCACACTGCTACTGCTTTTAGGTGGCTACTTCTTTTTCAATGAAGAGGAAGGAAAAAAGAAAGAAAACACTCAGCCTTGAATGCAGGACTGTGGGCAGATCTGGTTCTTATGTGGCTTTGGACCCCTCATCTTCATAAGCAAATGGAGTCAGCAGAGAGAATGAAAAAGAGCACTGAAAAAAATGCTGGAGTGGGAAAGACTGCTAGGTTGGGAAAAAAAGGGGTGGGGGTATCTCTAGTTATTCAGCTGAGCAGTTTATTCAACAAGCTTAGAGGGAAAGAAGAGAGCAGAGTAAGCAGGGCTCTGCAGGAATCGGGGAGGTTTTTTGTTTTCACGTAGACAGCAACAGCAGACAAAAGTACAACTTGCAAGAATGGAGCAATAAAACAGTTTAAAAATTATAGAACTTGTATATGCTGAGTCCCGACACAGGATTTTTAATCATCCTATTAAAATATGCAGCCCTTGTTTCATCCACCCTTTCTCCTCCCCATGCCCTACTGGCTTTCAAGTGCCTGGAGATTTATTACAGCAAAAGTATTTAACAGTCTGCTTTTCTCTGCCTGGATCACTACTGGATTCCTTACAATCAGCATTTTCAGGTAAAATTTTTAATGGGAGGTAAGAAATCCTGAGGGATGTTTAAAGAGAGCTACTGAAAAATAAAATAGGGCATTTCACTAACCCTTTCCTCCCTTTGCCTTTTGCATTACCTGGACTTGTCATTAAATTCTAGGTTATGACTCTCCTGTCCTGCAGTCAAGAAAGGACCAATCCTACACCATGCAACACAGACAATCACTGCCTTGATGTTGTCTACACAACAGCCCATGCCTGGGCTGGTCTAGATTGTGGTCTTTGGACAGACAGAAGTCCTCACATTTTTGTCTGGAGATACGTAAACATGGGTCAGCTCTGCTGGAAGCATGACCACAGTGTGTGGTGTTGCCCTTCTCAGTTCTCAATTCCCTTTGGAATACATTGAATAAAAGAAGACTTGAAAATGCAGGTGATGAGGGATAAGAAGAGTTTTGCAGCAATCTTCCACTCCTAGCACTCAGTGCAAAACGTGTTCTAGGCTCTTACACCTGTAAATCCAACTGGGGACCTCAAAGAAGCCACCTCTCTCATTTCCTCAGGACAAGGAAGAGGGTTGGCTCACTGAGTCTTCAAACATTCCCTGGTGTTTCATGCACCTGGAACTAAGAGATTCTTTCCCCTTGAAAGCCCATGTTCATCAGCACAGAGCAAAGGTGGTGGGACAGGTAGCAAGGGTGAGAAACCATGAGAAGGATCAGAGGCAGGAAGGGAGATTCCAAGTGTTAGGTTCACATCTATTAGGAGGCAATGGAGATGTGCATTCTGAGTTAGACCAAGGAGCTGTGTGCTGCAAGGAGGGAAAGGGGAATGGGTTGGAAAACAAGCACCAAAGCTTATGAAAGAGTCATGAATTGAAGGGACGTTAGAGAAACCAGGTTACGGAGAAGGCTCTGGTTTGTGCCACTGGTGTGCAGCACTGTCATGGCCAAATACTGCCAAAGAAGTCCAACTGGGAATGCATTTGGGCACAACAGGTGCTAAAAGGAAGAAATGGGGCTGGAAACAGATGCAAAAATATCAAAGGAAGCCAGACGGGTGGTTCATAGCAACCCTCACAGTGCTGTGTGTCTCATCTGCTGCTTGTAGGACATCTGGCTGACACTGACTGAGCCCTGATGGTGCCACAGCTTTGGGAAGCAGAGTGGAAGTGGCACACTCATAAGAAAGAGAAAATGAAGTGATTCACTCCAGGCACTAGAAAGGATGCACCTCACAAAGACCCTGCTCTGCCCTTACAAAGACCCTCAGAGTCCTCAATGGAAAACAGCAGGAGGAGGTGAACAGGCAGTTTCAGGGCAAGCATGGAGGCCTCAGCCATGGGTTAGAACCTGCTGTTTCATAACATTTTAAGCTAGTCAGAGAAGGACTTAGTCCTCTTTTCATTGAAGGAAACAGCAGCATTGCCATTGACTTAATGGAAGCAAAACCTTCTCCTGTGAAACCAGCCCTCTCAAGTCTATCTGATTTGAATGCACTAATCCTTGCAGTGCTGAACAAAGGTGCACAAGCCAAAAATCTGCTGGATTATCCTCTGCCCTTCCATGCTGTATAGCCTGAGAAATTCAGGGTTTCTGCATTTTTAGTTGAAGACTTTGGGAGAAAGTGAATGGGAAAAGACAGGTGTCCACCTTGCCCTGGTGTCTTCACTCCCTTTCTATCATCTGCCTGCCTTTGTGTCACCAGGACACTCTGCTACTGTGGTTCCCCTCCTGTGCTCACTCCTTCCTCTTTACCCCGTGTCTTCTTCCTCCCTGTCTTGCACTGTATTTCCACAGCAGCTGTGGTTTCAGGGAATTCTGTAACAAAAATCCAACTCCATGCATCTAAAGTACTGAAAGAGATTCTTGATGCATGATAATCCATTCCCTTTGAAACCCACTTTGCTACTTTGCCAGAGTTCTAGACCTTTTTTTTGTCAAGAATAGGCAGTTTCTGCCTGTTTACTTCGTTTCTGTTGTCAGAGTCCCTTCTGTGTTCAAAAACAGAAGGCTTGAAATACAGAACCAACTCCAAGAGTATATGCAGTGAAAGGGATGACACAAAAAGTGGCCTATTCCTCTTTGTTTTGATGTAATATCATGTAGGGGTTTTCCTCCAGCCTGAAGAGCCCCTAACCTAGGCATTGTACAAATACTAATAGGATAGATGTCTCCATGAGCTCACTGACTACTGAAAAAGGCTACAGAAAGAATTTTTTACTCCTTCAGTGGTTGGATGGATGAGGCTTCCCTCTAGAGTGGAGAAGGGTGACAGAAAGGCCATTGCAATGTTTTGCTGGAGGCCATCACACAGAACTTCCACCTGGTCTATGAACCCATCCTAAGCCACTTGAAGTGAGCTGAAGAAACTAGAGAAGTCCAAAGACAGGTACTTGTCTAAAAATACAGGAAATCAGGAAAGTATTTCAAGAGATATGGATGTGGTTTGTACTGGATTTAGAAATTGTCACAACAGACCAAGTTACTATTTATTTTTTTCCCCCAATTAGTTACCTAATGGGACAGTTGTTTCAAATTTCATTTCCATTTAGGACTAGAAAATGGAGGCAGACAGTCCACAGAGCAACTTAGCAGGACACCTGAATTGCAACTGGACAAGGTGACTTCCAAATGTAACAGAGCTTATTTGACAGAGTCCTTGGGCTCTGCCAGTGAAATGCCAACTGGAAACAGGGTTTGCAGAAGCAGGGAGGAACTGCCTGGCTTATCACACACTTAGTGCAGGTGTCCATGCTACCAGCAGAAGGCAGGAACTTCCCAGTGTTACACACCTGGGCTGATCTGAACAACCAGCCTGACATTTCAAACTCTATAACCCATCCATGTTCTTACTGCCCAAAACCAGGTTGGCTCCTCTGCAGGAGGGTGGCCCAGTATTTGTGATGAGCCAGATGTATCCAGATGGCCATTCTGCCTCTGTCTGGCACCTTTTCTCTCTCTCTCATACACACAGAGAGAAGACAAGATCCAGGTCAGCTCCTCCTGTCACAATGTCATTGAGACAGGTAGCTCTTGGGTAATGAGGTTGGGAGCAGTGAACACGGGCAGTGAAGACCCAAGAGATGAGAGCCTTCAGCAGGCCTGAGGCACAAGTAATTAATCAGGAAACCAATGTGTCTCTGGCTGATGAACAGCTCAGGCTAATCTACCACATAATGCTCAGAAAAAGGCCACAACGGGGAGGTACTCATACATTCGTTTGGACAGCTGGTGGCACTGGAAGAGCAGGCAAGGATAGGGTGGCATGAAGAGCCATCAGATTCTGCTGTGGAATGGGGATGTTCTGGCACATCCTGGGACAGGACTCAGCCTGTCCTTCTACAAAGATCTGCCTGCACCAAGCCTGTGCCCAGAGGGGAAGCTGACAACCTACGATCTACCACCACAGCACAGGACAGTATTGCTGCTTCCCTTTCTCTCAGAGGTTTCTGCTGCTTCCTTCATTCTTTTTCTCTATAAAAAGATGAGAAATCTATTGCCACTTAACATGATTTTTGTCCTTTCCTGCCAGATGGATGTGTATGATCTCATGGGTTTTAAGTTCTCTGACCTGTTCCTTAAGATAGAAATGACCTGTGAATGCTGGTGCAAAGTTGCCTCCTCATTTCTTTTGAGTCAATCCCTTCAAAATATTATTTAATCTCACTTTTAGCTTAGTACAGCAAGCAAATATTCTCATGGAGTATCCTGAAGCACTTCAGCCCTGTCATAAATAAAGTCCTGTGGTCTTAAATAAGAGAAAATAATTTATGTATTAGGTATTATTACAGAGAAAGAAGTTCTTGTACCAGACAGTAAACAAATAGCCACAGCTGTTGGATCAGGATCTGACATGTACTGAATAATTTGATTCACAACTTTTAGTGCCAAGTAACCATTTCTGTTGCTACCTTGTACAGCATGAAAACACAAGTAATGAATTGGAAATGCCTCCCCAACAGAAGAGAATGAAGAGATGTGGTGGGAGTGTGGGGAGATTCAGCCATCCATTGGGACAGCAAAGTTTACCAGTAGAATGGGCAAGGATAACTGGGAAACCTGGCTTTGGAAACTCTTTGAAAAACTTGATTTATCTTATTTATTGTGACCCACCTATTTTGAAGGAATGTGTTACCTTCCAGGTGGGGCTTCTTCCTTTTGCCTCTCATTTGGGTCACAGTTTAGGAAGAGGAATAATTCATGCTCAGAAAGACCATCAGACAGCATATTTTTCAGGAATGCTGATAATCCCTCTCTTGTTCTGCCAACCTCTCAGTGTACCAGGAGTGAAAAGAGCCATTCAGTGGGGCATCAGTGTTCAGAAGAGTATCAGTATCAAATCACTAACCTCCTCTTCCATCAGACAGCCACTTCATGAGGAGCAGGATTATGTTAATTAATGCCAATATGGATCAGGATCACTTCACAAGCACCAAATCCAGGTATTTGTTGCTGGTAGCAATACCAACAGACCAAATAACACAACTATGTTAGTGCTCCCAAAGCCACATGTGGCAACTGCAATCCAGTGGTGATGCAAACAGTTTTAAATGGCAAAATGTCTCCTAATTTCTCAAGTAACTTGGGATGCTACTGGAATGGGCTCGTATTTCAGCTTCCAGGGAGCTATAAAGAGATGCCTTTACTGCAGTGCAATTGCTCTGTGTGCCCAGAGGATGATTGGCTGTGGGGGACAAGGTCAGATGGCTCCCAGTAGGGAGCTATGTCAAGTCCTAACCACTGGAAGCAAGTGATTTGAGTGAGATACATTGGAAAGATATGAAAGGCAAGTGGAGTTGCTGTACTTCTGATTCAATCAGATCATTGTGGTGATAGCCACACAAGAACTTGTAAGGCTTTTCGTTTAACTCTGGTGCCAGGAATCAAGGTTTCAAACTGTAAGTGGCAACACAAGATATAAAAGAAGAGACATGAGGTCTTCTGGCCAGCCTATTGTCACAGGGCTATGGTCTAAACTGATAGAATGATTGGAATGGAGCTGCACTAGTTATAGGTACTAACCTTTTCCTCCTCTTATCATCACCTGGTTGCAAGAAGTGCCACTGGATGTAACTGAAGACCTCACTGAGAGTGATGAGGGGTGGAAAACCACAAGCAAAAATAGTCTCACTTGGAAACAAAATTCAGCCCCAGGCAGCTACAGTGTGGAGAATGGGCAGTGTCCAGGCTCCCTGGTGCTTCTCAGAGGGTAAAGTCAAGAAAAAGGGAGGCTTTGCAGAGCCTTTTGCCAGCAGCCAGCACCCTGGGCAAACATACTTACTAGGGCCTCCAAAAAGCCTAGGTGTGGCTGGGAAGGGGAGAGATCAAAGGCTATACACCAGCTTGCCTACTGTGTCAACCACCCAAAGAAATCCTCAGCTCCTTATTTCAAGGGCTGAAAGCCATTAAAGTTTGCAAAGACAGGCTCTTCTCCAAGCAAGGACTACTGAAATGGCACCGTGGGCTGATGGGTGGTGGGCATCAATGGCTCCAGATCCAACATGATCAATATACAGTAATACCTGCTAAGTTCCAGGTGTCTGGATGAAGCTGGAGAACTTTTCAGTATATGTATTATCTGGCTGTTATTTTCGTAATATAAAGGCTCTGAAGAACCTATTAGAAGCTCATCATCAATTATACATCCTATTCTTCAGTGAGATAGACAGAAATACCAGATTAGATGGTAGTAAACAGTTCTCTCAATCCTGCCTCAAAAGCAGCAGAATCTGGCTTGATCTTTTATGGCTGTCTTGATTTTCTAAAGCTTGATGGCAGCACGTAACATAGTAAAGCTTATTTGTCACTAAACTGATTTGGCTCTGAATACTCACAAGGAACAAATCAGCTCAGTCAGAAGGTATCACTCCTACAGGCGGTTTTTGGGTTACAGCTGCACTTTAATGGTTTTAATTTTTACAAGCTAAATTTAATCTTGGAAAAGGGTATGAAAGGCTTCATGGAAACCAGTTTAGGCTGTCTGACAGCAGAAATGCCCCTTCTCCTGCTGAAATGGGTGGCAACACAGAAGAAAATCTTCCACTCCAATGTGCATTTTGACTTCCTTTGAGCAAAATTCTTTTCTTCTGTTGCGAAATATGAAGAGTTGGCTGCATTTTTTTAGTGATCACAGGTAGGGTTGATAAAGCAGCTCCTATGACATACATTAACTCGGTTTTCAGTGCCAATGGCCATATGCAGAATCACTTCTCAGATTGATTACCACCGTTAAAAGAAGATGGGATCACATTTAAAGGACTAAATAAATTTGCCTTGCCGTTAATTACAACATTCAATGGTTTATAGTGGGTGAAAAGATATTCCTCATTCCCACCAGAGCTTTCAGATGGCTGAGCTGGGCATAAAGCATCTGAGGAGCTCTTCCTCCTCCAGTGTTAACTCTTAAGCAAAAATGCCTCCCTGTGCTTACTCTCAGAGTATAAAGCAATGCCACTGTAAATAAAAATCCAACACATAGAATAGTTTTTCTTCCATTATTTGTTGTTACTAGGTGAATATTGTTTCAATATAATGACAGGGGTTACCTGTCCTCAAAGTCACAGAGGACAGTTTGCCAGTAACAGGCTGACTGATGGCATCAATCCCTTTCACTGCCCTGCCTCAGTGGTGACTGAGCTCCCCTGCAACCAAAACAGCCCTTCACTCGTACAGGAAGGTGGAATTCGGCACAGTGCTGTGCTTACACCCTGGGTGAGCGCACCAGCAGGAGCACGGTCTAAAGGAAGCAGTTCCAGCAAACCTCTGTAACTCGTCCCTTCTCTTCTCTGGAGGCAGAGCTGTGCTGCAGCTGCCGCCAGTCTCCCTGCTGGCCTTCGTTTTGTCTTTTTGTCCCTGGTTGGACTGATGCTGTCACTGACAGCTGGAGGGCCTGCCTGAACCAGAGCGAGTGGTGTTGCTCTCGCTCAAGAGAGCGCAGAGCGCTGCCTCGTTAGCTGAACAGCTCAATTAACTTGTGAGCAATCAGGAGAATCAGCATTTCCATCTTTTTCTATGGTATGAATGCCAGATCCAGGCAAGTAACACGGGCTTGAGGGAGAAGAGGGGTTTGCTGCCTGATGCCTTCGAGAAGAAGCTGGAGGGCTGCCTACAACTCAAGTGAATCTTCATGAGGAGATGAGAGATGGTGTGACTCAGGAAACTCAAAAGGGGAGTCAAACAAGCTCCTTTCAGAGCGAAGGGAAAACTGCCACCATCAAAGCTGCACCTTATGGGAAAGAGACCATCTGAAACACGGGAAAGAGGCCAGCTCCTGCCTTGGCCACACGTGCATAAACCTCATGTTGTCTCCACTGTGACAATTTCCCTTTGTTGTTACAGACTCCATGACAACTCCAGGGGAATCTTCCTCAGTTTACGAAGGATGCTGCAGGAGTCACAGGTCCAGCTGGCGAGCGGCACTGGCTCAGCGATCGCTTCCCCGACAGCTTGTGCTCCCTTTCAGAGAGAGCTGCATCCAACCTACAGGCCAGCATGGAAATCTAAAGAGAACAGAGTTCTCTTGTATGGAACCCTTCTGTACAAGATGTCAGCAGTAAGATAAAAACCTCTCTTGTAGTACTTTCTACTATAGGATTTGGAGGGCAGGGGCACAGGTAAAGAAAGAACACAGTCTATGTGTGGATAGAGGGGGTGGAAGGCAAGGGACAGCAAGCTAACCAAAATTCATGGAACCCCAAGCAAGTTAAGATGCAAGTTTTGCAGGAAAATCTCTTTTCCTAATTCCTAGTAAAATTCTGAATCTCTAGTAGGTTCATTGCTTGTCCAGCTAGAGAAATGACATCCTTCCCCAAGACCAGACTGGAACTATGACAATTTACAGCAGCTAAGCATCTGACAGATAATATGAGGCATCTTATGGAAGACTTAAAAGGGTCTTACCCCAAGGATATCTGGGGAAGAAGGGAGTGGATGCAAACTGGAATGAAATAACACAGCAATCCTGTCTCAATAAACAGCAGGAAACCAAAGGAGACAGCAGCTAGCAGGGCAGCATTCAGCTTCACCGCAGAAAAGGGACTGAAGAATCATGAATCAAAGGTAGCAAGTGGAAAAAAAAAAAGAGGGAAAGAAATAAAAAAAAACAAACCAACAACAAACTCACAGGGAAGAAAAAGAAAAACACTGGCCTGGGTCACAGTGAGGGAGGGAATCTCGAGTGCAACACCACACGCTTGTGCTACGCAGGGGAAAGCTGTGGTGGAGCCTGTGCATGGATGGGGAGGACCAGAGAACAGGGTACGTGCTTGTGCCACCAGGTCAGTGAAAGACATAAATGGGCTGTTATGGGGGCAGTCTTGAAAAGAGCATGGGGAGAGCAGGGGGAGGGGACAGGGGGACAGGGGGAAGGGACAGGACGGCGCATTAGTAGAATGTTGCTCAGCAGGGGCTGGGGAAGGAGAAAAGGCAGAAGGGAAGGAAGTTCTTACCACATTTGGAAAGTCTGCCAGTCATCAACTCCATACAGTTAGTGGTGTCTGGATCATAGAATGGAAAGAGGAGGGAGGGAGGGAAAAACATAAAAAAAAGGTTTCCATACCTCTGTGCATAAAGTAGTAACTTAGCACATCATTACCTGAAGCAGGAAACATATAAGCATCTTGGTCTTCACACAACCCAGGCCAAATTCTGCCACCCACTGCAGGTCAGTTCAAGCTATGACATGAGAGTGGCTGCTGCTTCCACTCACCTCCTCATCACAGCTACTGGGGCTTATGAGATGTGGGAAATATTCTGCCACCACATGAGCAAACTCTTGGGTAGGTTGCTTCACCTCTGCAACAGCCAGGTGATCTGCACACACCCCAGACCTAAAGAGGTAGGAAATGCAGCACTGTGCTCTTGGATGTGAAATGAGAAGGCTACTTACACAGCTCAAACTCATCTTTTAGACCCCAAAGGATAATGTCCAAGTTCTCAACATAACTCTGCCTCTCTTGTTCACGTGTAGATTCTTGCTCCTCTTGCCTTCATGATCATGATTTGCAGGCAATAGAATTACTTCTGCAAAGGGTGGCAGACATGACTGTCCACTTAGTGTATAGCTCCTGTTGCAAGAGCCTCTGAGCTCTTCTTATTCAGGTCTGACAAGCAATAGGAGCTCTACATGTCAGCTCTAAAGCAGAAAGTGTCCAGCTGGACACTTCCACGTGGAACCTGCTGTTGCAAGCCAGAGTTCCCTTGCATTTGGGATCTAAATCACTGCATCCATGAGTGCTGGGCAACGCAAAGTGCTCGCTGCTGAGCAAGCTGCTAACAGCTAAAGGAGTCAGTTCAGCTTCAGATCTCCTCTCGCCTGGCCTCCTGATGAACACTTGGGTATTCAAGAAATGGGCTTCTTGGAAACACACACACATCTCCTGAGAACCCTGAACTGCTAGGAAGTGCTAACTGCTCCTCACTGGCTGAAAAGTCTGCAGGAGAGAGGGATGGATTATTTCTCAGCATTCCTCCCCTTAAATACTGAGAAAAGTAATTCCAAAAAATGGGGAAGGGGTGCTGGATATGCTCAGGGAAGCTGAGCCCATGCTAGAAGAGCATGGATATGTGTGTTTACTGATGTAGCAAGGCCTCTGCTGCACAGATGATCCAGGAAAGCATGGAGTAGAGGAGGCAGAAGCTTGGTCCAGTGGCACTGGACAAAGCATCTAAGCAGCAGTTACATGCTCTCCAGCCCCAAGGTTAGAGGTGGCTGGCAGAGGGCAATGGGAGATGATACACGTGGAAGGTCTCTCAGAAACAGAGAGAAAGACAAAGGGGAAAAAGGAAGGAGGTGAAGGAGAAAAGAGGATTCAAGAACTGGAACACGGAGTTGACCTGCCATTGAAATTCTTTGGCTAGGCTGACTGAGCGAGGCAGATTATGCTCCCCAAATACACTTCTACCTGAAGATGCCTAACAGGTTTGAGAAGTGCCTACAGCTGCTGACTGAGCCAACATTTGTTATCTTGTGCCTTTTCCTGGTTCCTCTCCAGCCCCCTCGGAGTCAACTACAGTTTGGTGTAACACAGTGCAATACAGATCTGTACTGGTGGATCCCAGGGCATCCACCCAATCATTTCCAGAATTTATGCTTGGAAAAAGCACTAAGAGCAAGGAAAGTCTCAAATACGACTGAAAGACTTTCTGCTTTGAATTTTCCCCTTGAGTGTATCCAGGCTGACTGGCCACCCAGTAACGACCAGTCTGGAAAAAAAAAAAATGTCAGTATTTGGATAATGTCAGAATGGGGAAACATTGGCTGGTCTACTAAGACTCTCTTGAAACTGGTATTTCCATTTCCTTGTTTTAAGAAATTAAAGATAATTACATTTCCTTAAGTTAACAGCTTAGAATACTGTCCTTTTTTTTTTCTAAGTCACTTGCATTCAGCACAGTTCTCAGAATTTAATTTAAAGCTAATTGTGTAACAGGTCTACGTACATTAATCATGTGATGAGAATACAAACTGACAGACCTACAACAGGGAAAAAGGATTGTAACAAAGGCCTTTTGAGAGTGTAACATTTGGGGCTCTGTACCCCATTTTGTTCCTAAAACCCTAAACTTGAAGGTTACAGAATTGGTTTTGATGGACAGGGAAAACCACGAACTCTTATGAAAAGACCATGGAAAAAAATGGATCACTAAAACCTCCACCTTGAATTTCTCAAAACTTTTATACACAGCTCCAATTTGCATTTTCTGCACTGCCATGGCCAGTCCTAGGGACCACACACGAATCCTTTATGATTTTTAATGTCTTTCCAGGACATGATCAGGTTGATTTTCTCTCATTCCTAAGGCACAGCAAACATGAGCACACCAGAAACAGCAGCTCATTCCGTGTCGCTTGAAGGACTGACAGACTTGATATGCCTTCATCTTCTCTGTTATAATAATTACTTTAATGTTTCTTTCATTTCCATCCCATTGTAACATCTGCTTTCTTAACTACTCTACATGATACAATATTTTAGCATTTTCAACTAGAATTTTCATTCTACTTAGAAAGCCTTTGATTTCTGGCAGTCAGCTTCTGCTCATGGATAATAATCTGTAAACCAGTGACTGCTGGATCCAGATGTTATGTGAGGTGGCTACAGTCAGGGTCTGAAGGCCTTCAGCTGTTTGAGAAGCATTGATGGGTAATGTAACTGCATTTTTAATGTGTTGCTATTTAATTAAAGCATACTGGCAGTGTCAGATCTCAATCCTTCTGATGATAATTCCTTATTTCATGGAGATTGCTGGCAGCCACTCACCCTTTGGATTTGATAAAGACTTCTTCTCAAATGCCACCCAGTTCAGTTCATTAACAGATGGCAAATGATTCAACAACCTTCTTCAAAAGGCCAGACAAGCTCTGAATCCATCAAAAACCACTAGTGTTCTGCTGAAGTTTCTTTTCTGATTTTCTCTTTTCTTTAATTTCTGTGTTTCTATCCTACATAAATTCACCATCAAGCTGCCTATTTTGTGATGCCTCTGATATCTCTGAGACTGAGATTTGTCCCAGCCCAGGAAATCTCACCCAAACAGCTGCTCCTCTGAGATCTCCAAACCCAGGATCCCAGAAAGCTAGATCCCAGAAAGCACTGAGCATCTCCTACCAGATGCTCAAAGTCCCCAGTAAACAATCCCATTAAGGGAATGATGTCAAGGGAGACACTAGTTCCTCTGGTCCAAGGCAGTTATCATTTAGCTTGGAATTCCCCAGTGTTTGGGTGCTTATTTGAAATTCACTGTTCTATCAAAACTCCAGAGAGCTTGAACTTTTTTCTACAAGCTTGATTTGAGGACTACTCAATTTTTATTGGAGGCTGTATTATTATTACTACTGTTCAGTAATAATACTGAAGCTGTTTATCAAAAATACAGTGCTTGGCCCATCCAACCAGGCATTATACAGCAACTTTTGTAGGTGGGAACTATGACAGCAAGATGAAGTGACTGCTCCAGACACTACAAGAGCAGTAAGATGTAAAGAATCACACAAGAACGAGGGAAAGACAAATGTGGGACCTGGATGAGCCCCAGATAAAACTGCCTCAAGGTCCAGTTCCAAACTGGCATTTGCATAGCCCAGTTTTGAGTCTGCAGATGGAAGTTCACCATGCAAAGCACTTCATTTGCTCCCTACTCCCTTTTCTCCTTCGATGAGAAAATCCTTTGCACATTTAGAAACCAAAAGTTTCTTACTCATTGTTTGGTAGGATATTAGCCAACCTGCAGCTCTGGTGAGCTGTAAAGATGAACACCCAGAATTCACAGACCAATAGAAAAGGTTTGTAAGTCCCATGGACACATTTTGCTTTTTGAGATGGACACCAGCACAGCAAGAGAGCTCGGGTGCACGTACATAAGATATGCACCATGAGCAAGAAATTGGCACTGCCCTGTTCTGAAGTTGGACATGGTTTTTAAACACTTGTTTATGCTGATTTTCCAGCAGTAACACTAAGATGCTCTGAACATTGAGATGCTGATGGTTAAAATCTAACGTGAAGCCAATAAATACAATAAAGAAAGAGAAATGTATTATGGAGAAGTTATAAAAGCTATTTCAGTATTGCTGATTGCCCAGAACATGGGGAAAACGGGAAAAATTAAGAATATGCAGCACCCCCCACTTAAAACCAAAGCCCGGAGAGGCAAGGAAATATTAGGGAAATAAAAATTGATATGCTGTGAATGATCACAGATGGCTTTTGCATGTCCCTATTCACCAGCTGTTTCTATTATTCTTTTGTGCAAAGGCATTGGAGGAAAACAGATTATGATTTAATGGAAAGAGTATCAGGCTGAAACAAAGGCACAAAGCTGAGATATTTTCCTCCATGGAGAGGGATCCTTTTATGCCACCAAAGAGCAGTCCTGGCCAAGGATTACCTAAGGAGAGAGTCTGAGCATAAGGCTCCTGGACAGAGCTTACACAGCTGCTCTCTTAGACAGTGACATGCACTTGTGATCCAAAAGGGACTGTCCTTTCACAGCCTTGCTGGGCTTAATGGCTTCTGTGATACCAGTAACAAGAATGCATGGACAGCCATTCCAGTTGGAGATCAAAGTCTAAATCCATGCAGTGCTGTGTCTCCCTCAGCAGTCAGACATGGACATGCAGGAGCATGGCAGCAGGCCAAGAGCACAGTCTCCTAATGCTACCTCTCTTGCCACTTCCAGCTCAGTTTCCTGAACCTGCTGCTGTTTCTCTGTTTAGCAATCCTCAAGATTTCTCTATCAGGGAGTTGTCCAGCCTCCCTGTGAGTAAGAAGTACTCAGGGGAAGATAAGCATCTGCAAGCTCCTCACATTCAGAACCTGCTTTAGCAAGGAGCTCCACAGCTTTTATATTACACAAAGACATGCCTTCCAGTATTTTTTTTTTGGTCCATGGCTTCCATTACTTTCCTATGATGGCCTCATATGGGAAGAAAAAATGAACAATCAATCCCCATCTACTTGTTCTATGCCAGTCATGAGTCTATAGACCTAGTAGTGTCTCAGCAGCTACACCACAGAGGTTTAATGTCCTGAAACATTAAGGTAGAAGGTTGATATGTTTGCTCTACATTTGGCCAACTGGACTGCAAATTTTAGAAGCATTACATTAGCTTTAGAGATAGGTTTTATTTACTTGCTTATTTGGGTAAGGGAGGGGAGCTATTTTCCTGTTCCAGAGTATGCCAGAAGAAATAAGCACAGCTAGTCTTAGGAAGAACAAATGGAAGTGAAAAGAGGGATATCCAGGGGGGGAAGGGAGATTATAAGGTGCTCGAGTGTGACACAGAAACACATCTGCCTAAATCAGGTACATGTCAGGCTCGCACACACACACAGATGCATGGGCAACACGACATCTACAAACAACTGTTGTGAGCTGGAGGAAATGAGAAAGAGGAGAGCGTGTTCTGAAACCCAGGCAAGCCGGCGTGGGGAGCTGGCATGCTGCGGGAGGCACCAAAGAGGGGCAGGAGGCTGAGCAGGCCTTGCTCATCTGCTTTATGTGGTGACCATGGAACCCTCCCCTCCTGCAGGCCTCGCCTTACACGCCTGAGCCTTTCACGGCACTGAATTAACTGAATTACCACCCCCCCTGTAATGGCATCTGAATTGAAGGGCAGGGGAGAGAACCTCACAATGAGCCAGGAGAATCTCCAGTGCTGGCTGGTAGTGCTGGTCAGAGACAGCAGGGCACCCAGAGCCAAGGAAGGGGAGAGGCAAAGGGATCTGTGAGCTCCTTCTACTGAAACCCTGGGCTATCTACAGAATACCCTCAAACCATGACCGTGAACGGGGAGACCAACCACAACAATTCTGTGAGGTGTTCAGGGGTGGGAATATGAGAGAAGAAGAGAAACGGAGAAGACTTTGCCTTGTTTCTAATGAGAAATGCTGAGTAATCCCATGGATATTTCTAGGAAGCTCTTGCACACATCTCGCCAGCCCCAGCCACCTTGCTAAGCAAGGTGCTGAATCTGAGCTCCTGCTGCCCCTTTAGCCCTTGATGTTCCCTTACACTCACTGGCTGGGGATGTGAACCACAGGGCGTCCCTACTTTGATGCACAGGTTGCCTCTTCTTGGTAACAACCCTTTTTGTTCCCCTTCCTTTTTTCCTTGTACCCTGCTCCAACCTTTTTTTTTTTTTTTCAGATTGAATTACTTCTCTCTTTTTCAAGAGACCTGCATACCCCTGATCAGGTCAGGTGACAGGATATAGGACAGTTTGACACCTTGTCTCTTCTGAGCTGTCTTGCCTGGAAAACTCCCTGCCCAAAGGAATTATCATTTTTAAGTCTCAAGAGATAGTTAATTTGGGGTTTAGAGTTATTCCTTCCACTCTCATGTTAAAGCTCAGGCTGGGTTGTCTCTGCTAGAACGACATGCTCTCCTGTTTGTTTAGACAGCAGAAAGAGATCCTGTGTCTATAAATATGATTTCCCTATTTCAGAACCAGAGTAGAACCATAAAGGAGAAACATTTCTCACAGCACAGTTTGCTCTAAACACTTCCCAGTCCTTAGTCAGATGAATGGTTTTTATTCCTGCTCTAATATTATTTACTTAGGCAGTTATCCTGCTTCATGTGTAGGTGTGCAAGAGGGTCTGGGTCATTCTAGGGAGCCTCAGTAGCTAGCACGTACCAGGGTGAAGAAGTTAAGAGAGATCACCATGTAATTTAGTTTTTTTTAACAGGTTTTTCCTCTCCAAAAGAGGTAGAGGCACACTTCTTCCCCTAAGAAAAAATAAATGCTTGACCATGGTTCCCACAGAAGGGGCAATACGAGCTAGACTTCAAGGGTGCTTTTCCAACTAATTCCCCTCACTCCCACTTGGCCCCAGCATTTCCTGAGAGGAAGGGCTGGCAGAACATTCTGACTGCTTCCTTGAGTTTGGTTTAATTTCAGAAGTCCAGTTGGCAAAACCCTGAATCATCTATTAGCCACAGTATCCTCACCTTTCCTGGTTCCTAACACAACCAGCCATGTGCTGGGCACCCTTGCAATCCAGCTTGCAGAAGGTCAGGCAGTGCTGGAGGGCAAAAGCAAAGGGGGAAATGGTATTTCCTGAACTGAGCATATTTCTCTGTCACATAGGAAGCAGACACTTGTCTAGATGAAGTTATTTTCTCTTCAGCTGTTAAAACCACACTGTTGGAGCAGCAGGATGTAACCCGTGTGTGTGATAAGCTGAGGACATCTGGGATTTAACCACAGGATGCAATGCCAACTTCATCCCCCACCTCTGTCTTGGTTTGCTCACACACAGGTCAAGCATAGAATTTGGCTCTTAGATATAATATTTAGTTTCTACCTTTTCATCATCATATAATGGGAAAATCCTTTCCACTCCTCCTGCCTCTTTATTTTCTCCCTGCAGCCTCTGCTCCCTGCCTTGCTCCTATTTCTTCCCTGTATCATACATTACAGATTCTTCCTGCTTCTCCACATTATTTCTACCTTGAAGGACTCCCAAAAGCTAAGCTTCCTGAAGTTCTCAATTTTCACCACCTTCTTTGTTCTGTTCTCTTCAAGGATAGAAGAGTAAACACTGATATTTTGTGTGTGTGTGTGCCACCACTAGTGTTCAGAGTGAACATTACTACCTAATGGTGGGATGAGGCCAGTTGTTGCATTCTCAGTTTGGGCCACCTGCAGATTCAGATTGATGCCATTGCACAGGGTCACACACATAAGGCTTTACTTTAAGTTTACTTTAAAACCAGATAAATTATAGCATCTGCAGAACCTCAGGATAAGATCTGCCCTACCACAGCGTTGGACCAAGAATTTCATCACACTACTAGAAACTATAAGCCACCTTTTGACCATCTGAAAATGATACTGTTAACAGCTAACTTAAAAGGAGCTCTCAACTTTGTTCTGGGACCCTCTGAAGTGGGAGGTTTCTAGAGCATGCCTGAAGGGTAGCAAATCAGGTATCTTCTAGAGGGCGCCCCTAATTCTGGGAGATTGGAGAAAATTGGGAAGATCTATTGATGATGCAGCTTTTAATGGAGAAGTGGGCAAATGGCTCTTGGGGCGGGCGGAGGGCAGAAGCTGTTCAACTGGGGAATGCACTGGGAGCACTGGAGTGGAAATGAGAGAGGAGGAGCAGGGTAGGTGTGGGGAATTACTGCTCTGTCTGAATGGAGCTCGTTTCTTGCTGTGATCGGAGGGATGGCCTCCCTCAGCCTCCTGCTACTGAGAGGCACTTCACCTGCCTGTCCCTGCTGAAGGAAAGTGCTCAACAGTAGAAGCTACTTACCTGATAACTGCTGCACTGAAGGCTGGTCATGTGTGCTTAACAACTGTGCCTGAATGGTTTCTACTACCCTCTTAAAACGACGGCTTGGACCTGTGAGGAGAGAAGAGGCACAAATGGTCATGAGAGGAGTGGGAGCTGGAGCCTCACAAAACCCAGGCTGGAGGGGAAGGATCACAAGCATCTTCCCTTCAGTCCTGTCCCTAGGTGTCCCCCTGATGGTGTCTGTCCTTCAGCTAAAGGCATGGTGCTGGGGAGCATCCCTACATTAACAGGACTGTGGTGGTGTGCTGCACTTAGCAGGAAGAGGGATGAAGGCAGAAAAGGTGGGGGGTTGGTTGGTTATTTGGTTTAATCCCTGGGCAGGGGGTGAGGGGGACATGACATGTGGCCACCCAGAAGAAAAGGGTGATTGAATGTTTCTGTCAGAAAGAAGAAACCAGTGGCTTCACAGTGCCCAGCTGGGAAGCTGAGACCTTGGAGTGAAACAAGGAGACAGTCCATGGAAATACTTCAAATCTGATTCACAGAGCAATTTCACCTCTCTGGGAATCTCTTTCCCCCCAGCATTTCCATCACCACCGACACCATTTCTCTTCCTGATGTCCTCCTTGACCCTGTTTGAACTTTTCCCCCCGAGGTCAAGCCAGTTCTGTTCTTTCCCCTGGCAGAGCCCTCTCTGCAGGGCCAGAGCCCACTCACACTCCTTTCACAGCTTTGCTGTGGTTACCTGATAAGAGCGTGAAAGTGACAGAATAGATCCCGTTCTCCTTCTGCGCCTCTCCCCCTTCTGTGTATGTTATGTCCACCTGGAACTTCACTGGCTTCTGGAAGACAGCAGGACCTCCTGTGGACTTATATTCTGCACGGAAACTTGTCTGTGAGATGACACTGTGACTGAGGCTTGGAATCTGAAACAGGTTGGTAGAAGGAGAGAGTAGAACCAGAGAACAGAGGGAAGGGACTTTGCAATACTCCATTTAGAACAATACACGTTTGCAGAGTGGGTAAGATTTGCTGGATTTGCTTCTGGGCTTGAATTTGTAATGTACAGAGTGTTCCTGTGAAATGAGTGTTGCTTGGAACCGCAGGAGAACACGCTGCTCCTTACAGGACTGACCTAAATTCAGAGGTTTAACATTGGTGGAATACCCAGCGTCCTTAGAAATCCACACCTCACACAACTTCATAAGCCCAGTCTTTCATTTCTTGCTCATCTACCAGTTTGGAGAAAAGCTTTTTGCTGAGTGAAAATGCATATTAAGGGAGCAGAAAAATCAGTGGAATATAAGACTCGATTCAAAAAACTACCTGAGTAGCCTGGTCACATCTCATTGCTGATCCTGTTTTCAGCAGTAGACCTCCTGGTGTCCCTTCCAACCTCAACTGTTTGGTGATTTTCACAGTGAGGGTGACAGACACTGAAATGGGCTGCCCATGGAGGTTATGGAGTCTCCTTTTCTGGAGACATTAAAAACTCACCTGGATGTGTCCCTGTGTAATCTAATCTAGGTGACCCTGCTCTGACAGGGGGGATGGACTAGATCTTCCAAGGTCCCTTCCAACCCCTAACATCTTGTGATTCTGATCAGGAATCTGATCACATAAATAATAATCACATTCTGATTTTATGATATCAAGCAGACACCAGGACATGGAGCAGACACTTAAACAAATGCCTGGAATACCCACAGGGAAAGCATGTCTGCAAATAATGTACCCAACTCCTACCAATATGGAAAAGAACGCTGAGAAGATTCTGGTATCATCCAATATTGGTATTTCAGACCCATGGCAGAATTTCATAACTGCCTAATTTTCAAGCAGTTACCATGGATGCTCCATCACAGGATGTGTTCAAGACCAGGCTGGATGGGGCTTTGAGCAAACTGATCTAGCAGGAGGTGTCCCTGCCTATGGCTAGGGGGTTGGAACCAGATGGCCTTTAAGATCCCTTTCAACCCAACCCACTCTATGATTCACAGTTCCTGCCAAAATTTAACATACTCACATTCTATTTATTGCTTCATAAAGGACTAGATTTAAAAAAAAAATAAAAATCATCCTAACAGGAATATATAGCCTCTAATTTATCAGGAAGAAAGAAGACAAGTTCTTTGAGAAGCTGACCTTAAGAATGCCATTAAGTTTGAACCTGTCTGTAAGAGATGATTCATAAGACTTCCTGCACAAATCACTACTCTGTGCCTCAACCCACACATGTGGGCCATGCACAGGATCACACTGCAGACCATGGTGTCACCACAGCATCATATCAACCCAGCAGTACAGCTACATGCAGGAAACAGATATGGTGATGTGACTGCTTCAAATCCATCTGAGATGGACACCACTGTCTGATGCAACCTACTATACTGCACTTGCCTGTACAGTTAAAAGGATCATGGCTGCTTTTTTTGGGAATAAATTAATCACAGAGATTAAAAAGGAGTGCAGTGTTTTGTGGAAAGCAATATCAATTCAACAAATGATATAAGAAATTAAATCTCCTCCTAATTCTATTGAAAAAAAAGTCTAATTATATTGTCAGCTACCTTGAACTGAAAAATCTCTCAAATTAACTTTACTGTGATGACTTTTTCTTCACTGGTACTTCTAGATAGTGAGAATAAGGACTTGCTATAGGAAAAAATGACAATTTCCCTCTGCTTTCCTAGATTATAAATAAGCCTCATCTGCAACAACTGATACTCTGGTCACCAGTGGATATGCCCTTCTTTCTGGGATAGAAGGGACTGCCCTTCTTTCTGCCATAGAAGAGGAGGTTTAAAAAAACAAATGCAGATGTGAACCAGGATTTTTGTCTGACTCAGTTGGCAGAGAGACCCAATCTGATGCCCAGATGGTGGCTGTGAGGTTAGTTTGACAAAGCAGCACTGTCCTGTGGCTCTAACTACAGTGATATTCCAAGCACTGGCAACCTGTAGACCCTGCCAAAAAGGCTGAAATATTTTCTGACCTTAGTGAGCATTATCTACAGTTATAAATTCAGACAGAGTGCATTGGAGGCCTGAATCAAGAGGCCACGTAAGCTAAATCCACAGAGGATGCATGGGAAGGAGCTGAGACCCTGCTCAGTAACACATGGCACAAGTTGTCCCAGAGCTGAGCAGTGGGAGGCAGCTGGGGTGACTTACCGAGAGGAAAGCGTGAACAATATCAGCTTTAATGGAGCTGAGAGGTTTGTCCTTAATGACCACAAAAATCTGTTCTTCTTTCTCCAAGTTGATGAAGTTACCGAACCAGGATTTTTTGGCAAGCCTGATGTGATGAAAAGAAAAAGATAGTTTAGAAGATTAAAGTGCTATTTCTTACATATCCCCAGCTAGAAAAAATATTAGTAAGCACACAAGGAAATTATTGATAACACTCCAGATGTGATACTATTACTAGCAACAAGTGGAAATCAGAGAGAGAGCATCCAGAACAACACTCACTTAGTGAAAACTGTTAAAATGACAGAGCACACAGTGTGATGACAGTGGACACAGTGTGTCACCAACAGTAAGAAATCAGGAGCAGTGGTAACTCTTCTGACTGAGCCAATATACCAATTAATACTGCATATGAGCCAGGGGAGCCAGTTCTGGTTTGCCTCCAGGGATCTCTTCATTTCTCATGACAATATGTGGATGGTGGTAACAGAGGGATTTAAGTTCCTTCCCACCCAGTTTCAATCCCCTTGGTGATCTAGGACTTAAAAAGTTCCTGCTGGGCTGACAGTATGATGACAGGATCTTGTGTTTTAAAGCAAGTTGTAGGTTTCATTGGACCTCCAGTCTGTCCATGAGTGGAGTCCATTTCCATACTGAGGACCAGGACAGACTGTCCCATTCACCACTGAGGGTGTCTAGATGATGAGTGACATCTGGCCACCCTAAAAAGGAGTGAGTTTGTAGTGGTAAGAGAGAAGATACAACATTATGTGAGACACAGTGCAGGCTTTCCACTGATAGCAGTCCAGATTTGCAGTTCCTTTCACCATCAGATGGTGGTCTCATAATAAAATGAAACTGCTCTGTTTTTTCACACTGATCACATCAGCAAGTGTTTGATTTTGCTTATTGTTTCACCATCTTAATGTACTTTGTTGACATCCCCTTTTAAGTAAAACAGGCTAAATCAAAAATGCAGGGGCAGGGGCTCTACCCAGAACTTGAAGGTAGCACCTCTGAAAGGGGTGGTTTTGAGGGGAGAGAAGATGCTGTCAGCCATGAGATAAAGAATTGCTGGATCAATTTAAGCCCAGGGAAAATTCCACTGAAAACAACTGCATTCTAGTAGGGAAGAATTTAGCATTAAAATGTCAAAAATGAAGAGACCTGCCACTGAGATACTGCAGTTTTTTTCCCTCTCCAGGATACTTTAACATGCCATCATGACAAGTCCAGTTTGCAGCATGTCAAGCCATGGGCTTGTTTCAGCAGACATCCACCACACACTGGAGAAACAGACATCCACCACACACTGGAAGGAGACAACCTCCCCAGATGAGGAGAGACATCTGCCAAAAGGATTATGACCCATCAGCTTTCCAGCAAAGCAATAAACAGCTGGAGAGAGTTATTAGTAAATTCACTTTCCATGGCAAAGGCTCAGACTGAGGCAAAGTGAGGATGGGCAGAGACCAGGAGAGAGAGGAGCCAACTAGGAAACTAATTTGAAGTCTAGACCTTCAGTAGGGAGAACAAAGCTTGGCCTCAGCAGCATCCAGCAATCTGCCCTCCTTCTCCCCTCCAGAGACTCTCCACCACTCACACGGCCGTCGCCTCGTTGCCCATTTGATGGACTCAGCAGAAAGACCACAACTGGAAGACCCCTCAGCTGCCCAAATCATCATTAACTTCTGCTTACTGCAGGTGACCAAAAACGAGAGCACAGAAAGATTCTTTTGCCATTTGGTAAACCAGTGCTCCCCACTCAATTACAGTGGGCTGGAAAACTGTCACTCCCTAAAATATTCATAGGCATCTGTAAGGAAGCCAGTGAGGCAGAGATTAGCATAGGGAGCAGTAAAGAGAAAGGGCTTCTCATTTAAATGGGTCGTTAAGGAGCCAGGGTTAGAGTGTGAGAGGAAATTGCATACTAATTAGCTCATGTGTCTCACACACACCACAACAGCTCTGCAAGCCCCTGGAGAGCTGGGGCAATAGCTCCCTGCATGTAAAGGGCCTATGCTCATTAGTAAATTAGCACCTGGTTATCCATCTAAAATGGCTCCTTGTCTTAGGCTCATCTGTTGGCTCTATGGACTCCCAGGGCCCAATGTATGTCCCACATGGAAGCTGAGCCTGGAAAAAGTGCACAGGTTGGCCGTGGTAAAATATGGCTTTTCTTTTTTGCATTTTCATTAATGGTTTTGTTTACCCTTCATTTATAGGTCTCTCAACAAGCACAGGTTACAAGGGTCCCAGAAGATAGGGAGGTTTTCTCCTGTTCAGCTTGGAAACTTGATGTGGAGTCTAGAGTCCAGCTTGGCTCTTCTCTTCAGTGAGTTTATCACCAGTAATATGGACTCTGGAAGATTCACTGACAGCTTGGGCTGTGCCCCAGCTTGGAAATCACTGGATTTACTACCTTGTTTTGCTGGTGTCACATAAGATGGAATAGATGTCAGTGGCCTCTCCTGTGTCTGGAAGGAACAGAAGCAGGAGAGAGCACATGTGCTTTTTTCTCCCCAGAACCAGCAGAAGGAGCTGTGCTCATACACCTGGGGAATAGACCCACTGAGGAGGCAGCTCTGCAGTGAAACACCACGATTAAGGGTTCCCTCCTCTTGGAGGGTGTGAAAATGCTACTAACTTGGGTTAAACCAGGGATGAATTGAGGATGCCCAGCACCCTGAACGAGATGCTCTGGCATCTCACAAGATCAGGCCATAAGCAGAAAAAAAATGGCCTTAAAACTAACAACCTTCTCTTGTCATGGCAAACCTCCTAAGGGGGAGGGAGATGGGAGATACGTGGGGGGAGGCTGGGCATGTAGACTCCAGGGACTCTCATCAGGTACCCAGTTGATGAAAAAGCAGAGATTAGCATGAGAATGGAGGCTGGTGCTTTATTACTTCATGTTGAATTTATCACATCTATGATGCTGCTCCTTTTCCTTCTTTTGGGTTGTCTGACTGCATCACATTTTGAAAAGCCCCACTCTCTTCCTACCTGTCCCTGGGCACACAGACCTGTAACCCCCAGAGGTTTACCTGCTTGGCATAAATAACACCATTCCTACTCAAGCTCACAGAGCTTTCCAGGTTTCAAGTAGCTGGAGGTGTGTCTATTTAAACATCATCCCAAACACATTTCCTAGGATTTTTTTCATATGAGAAAGAACAGCATTACCCAGACATGTCCAACAAGCTACTCATCAGGCTTGTTAAAGGAATGGCAGTTGCTGCTGTATCACAGCAAGGACATGTATTTATCCCTCAACCCATGAGGTCAATGCAGCTCTTGATAAGGATATCTTATTTCTTACAGAAAAGAAGAAAATGCTAGAACAACAACAACAACAACAAAAAAAGGCATGTGGAAGTGGGCACTGAGCAACAAGATATCCAGCATTAAAATGTAATCCAGTTCATTATTTTTTATGGCTTTTATTATGTTTACTGCAGGGTGCAGCCCAATTGAACTCATTAATTTGGCAATTATACAGGAAAAGAAAGAAGGGCCTTAGGCTTTGACTTGCATCCAAACTGCCTCAAATGACAGGCGCTACTTCTCTATAGCAGCTCTTTAAGACTGAGTGGGAAGCAGAGAAGGCAATAAAATAACAGAAAAACCTCCAGCAACAAGGGAAGGGAAGAGGGAAAAGGAAAAGGGAAATTGATTTCTGAAGATTTTCTGCTTTGTCTTAAAAAGACTTTAAAAAGACCTTTAAGATGAGAGTATGATATATTACTTTTGATAAGGATGTGTTGATTTTATTAAATTATCTCATTACTCTCTATTATTAAATGCTTTAAAGTGTTGAATACACAATTTATTCCATTTTTCTTCCTGGATTTCTTTTACTAACTTGTACTATTCCCTAATTGCCCCTTTCCTGAAGTCTTTGTCCCTCTCCATTTCACAGCATTAGCTATGCAGTGCCCATTTTATACCAGGTAAAGGACAGGTCCAGGGCAAGTTAAGGCAACACCACTGTCCCAGTTACAAAACTCAGGCCCAACATTTCCATCTATGACTCATGAATATTTCACCCAAGTATCTTGACAAAAGGCCAAATCGCCTCGGTTGGCAGGGTAAGTCTGTGGGCACTGGGTGCACAAACACAAGCTGTGAAAATAAAAAGGAATAATTTGGCATCTGTTGCATATATCAGGCAGCGTTCGGAGCAGCACTCGCTGGCAGGGGCTTCCAAACCTGCCACGCAGTGACGCACGCCCGTGCAGGGAGATGGTTGGAATGTAACTGCTGACTTTTAGGAATGAGCCTGGTGAATATGAAACAGCTTCTGCACATCCCAGTGCTGCTGCCTGGAGTGAGCGCTGCATTTACCAGAGCAGCCTGAATTATCTTAGCAGAGGCTTCTGCATGTTATCCCGAGGATGTCAGCTCTCCTGGACTAAGAGGAAGTTTTTAGTGCATGGTTAGTGCCAGTACAAGCCATTGATTATCCTCTCTGCTCCCCAAGAGTGAGCTGCTTGACAACCAAATGAAAGGAGAAAGAACACGTTACAAACCCGGTATATTCAGCAAGCCGTGAGAAAATGAGGTGGTTACTGGGAGAGTTTCATCCCCTGTTCACCCTGCTGCTGTTACTGAGGGATAGGTTTATCCAGAACCATTTCACATCTCTATACCACTCACTGGGTAATGGGTTAGAGTCAGATACTGATCCAGAACAGGAATATGTCACCCTACGACATTCAGGCAAGGAAATGACATTGGTATGTGGTGGAAAAAAACTAATAGCATCCTGGCAAATTACTTACTCTGGGGATGATTCTGGGGTTAAATTAGACATCTCCTCTGGTGTAGGTACTGCCCATGCACGCACAGCCAAAGAGAGGGAGGGACAAAAGAAATTGGTGATTCAGTACACCTTTCATTTTCTGTTATACACCAACTAAACAGTTCTGGCATTACACCCTCTTGCATTTGCCCACCACCCCTGCAGACATTTGAATGTCATCATACTTCTCTAGATGGTGAGCTTTTCAAGGCTCACCCTTCCCTTTCTTAAACCACAAGGAAACCTTCCACTGGCTCCAGTGGTTTCCAGTTAAGCCCCAAACACCATGCCAATTTTATTGCTCTCCAATTGCTTCAAAGCCCCGCTGGATGCAGCTCAGTCAACACTGGAATTCTCCACAGTTCTCTGATCATTTCAGAGGCAACGATCCTGACCACCACAGTTCAAAATCTAACTCCTCTATGGCTGTAATCTTCCTTTCCCATGGGATCACATCCCAGCACCCTGTCAAAGCCCTGGGTGCTGGGATAGCAGCTGCTGACATCTGAGGAGAACACATGTGAATCTGGGTGCATTTTGCCTGAATGCAAAAAGCCTCCTGGAGCTTGAAGAAGAACATTTTTGCACATCTCAACACTCTAGAGACTCTGAAAACTGAAATAGGGCAGCAGATATGAAACCGCTGATTGTATTAAGGTGATTTTTCGACCAATTTTCAAAGAAGGTAAAAAAAGTATTACCCAAGATCAAACAAGCTGTGTTTCAGAAGGACCATTTCAACCCGTTGCCACTGGCTATCTCTCTTCAGCAGAAGGCTCAGCCTGTGGCTATGGAGAGGCTGCAGATGCAGCCATAGGGTAAACAGCAGAGCTCTGGGTGCACTGGCAAAATGAGTGGAGAAGCTGAAGATATAATTTTCTTGTGTTTTAAGAGCCATGGCAGAGATAGTAAGAGCTGTATGGCTGCACTGAGAAGAGGACTTGGGAGATGCTGTTGGAGCCAGTGCAGTGGCATAACAGAGCTTGCTCCCATGTGCCTTGGGTTAGGGCTGCCTGACACTGCCACTCTCATTTTCAATACCCATGCTCAGTGCTTGGCACGTGCAATTTACAGAGTCACAGAGAGGTACCAACTTGCTGCTGAGTGTCTGCCCACACAAGAACCACCCCACACCTCCAGGTGAGTACTCACCTTGCAATTTCCGGCGATGGAAGCGAGGAGACCCCAGGAAACTATTCTTGATGGAGTTGAGCCGTGTCCTCCATGGCATTCCTCCAATGCTGGGGCTGGATGGTGGTGTTGGGTTGGGTGTGCCTGCTGGGCTCTCCTTTGGCGTATGGACAGGTGTCCCCTTGGGGGTAGGGAGGGGACTTCCCCTTGGAGAGGGGTGAGGGGTGACCTGTATGATGGGGATAGATTTGGTGCTTGGGTCAGTACTAGAAGGGAGCAATCTAACAGGAGACATAGGGTTGGTCTGCACTTTAGGAACAGCCAGCTGTGGGTTAAAGCCGGCGGCAGGCAAGCGGCCCTGGGTGTTCTGCACAGGGCTGTTCTGGGAAGAAGGGGCGTTGGTATTGCTGGCAGGGAGTGGGTTGGATTTAGTAGACTGGAGTGGTTTTTCGGCCAATTTGCTCTTGGATGGCAAAGTCTGCGTCTTTGGGTTGGGCTGAAGTGCTGGCTTTGGTTGGAGTACATGTCCAGGCCTGGAGGCGTTCCTACAAGCATCAGGGTCCAAGGAGACTTGGGGTCGGGGAGAGAAAGGGAGGTCGGAGGTCTGAGGGGGGATGAAGAACTTTCTGATAGGCTACGAGACAGACGCAGAGTGTCCATGCACATCAAAAACAGTGAAATACGCATAGAGCGGGCGAGCAGAGAAAGGAAAGGCAGAATAAAATCCATCCGAGTCACAAAGATGCACCATGTCACAAGGAGACACGAGAGATGGAGGTGAAGGGGTAGTGAGGGGGAGGGATTTTGCAAAGAAACGAAAACGAACAAACAAACGAAAAAACAAAACAAAACAAAAGAAAAAAAAACACAAAAAGACATGCAGTTAGCTGGGAACACAGCATCATCAACAACAGCAGCGGCAGCAGCAAGAACAACAGTGTCATAAACAGGCTTCATCATATTAACCAACCACGTCAGCAAAGGAAAACAATGGAAAGAAAAGTAAACCAAAGGAAAAGGAAAAAAAATAAATAACCAACAAACAAAAACCAAAATCAAAACCAAAACCAACCAAAGTGAAAGAAAGTAACCAAGAAAAAAGAAGAGAGAAATGCCATCTCTCTGGGATTGTTCTGATTGCCCTGCAGTGAGAGAAGCACGATGCCGTAGGGAGGTGAGGAAGGGGAAGAAGAGCCACTCAAGCCACAGACAAATCGAGATGTGCCAAGAATGGGAGCACCTCTTTCAGCTCCGAGTGCCCTCAGGCACCCCCAGCAGAGAGGTGAAACCCCGGACAGGCGTGTGATACACACGGAGCGGCAGGCGATACACACACCGGTCAGAACCTCTTTCCTTCCTCTTCACCCCTGACTCTGGCTAATGCACACCCACTGGAAGAGGGAGAAGGGGAGAGTGATGCCACGTGGGCATCATGGGCAGTCCTCCCCTGGCCTGGGAGGTTACAGTGCTCGGAGCAGTCCTTTGGAGGCTGCAGAGCACACACCACCACAAGAGGAATGGCAACTTGGGTTGGTGCTTGAGTTGTAAACAGCAAAAACTTCATAGAGGCCTGGCAAATTTGTTGGTCTGGGAAGAGATGACACCTTCCCATCAGACTTTATGCTTCTCCTGCAACAATCCTGGTTGCATTGAAGGACAGCTTGATAATCACCATTTCTGTCATAAAGTCACAGCAATATTTGCCACTAAGTCCCAGGTCTATGAAAAGGGGTGGGGGGTATGGGGTGAGCCACTGTTTTGTATGACAGGTAAAAAAGAAAAAGACAACTGAAGTTCATAATCCATCAATGAATTATCAAAATGGGATTATGAAGTTTTGGGGTTTGTTGTTTTTTGGGGTTTTTTTTCTTTCTTTTTCCCAAACAAGAACATTTACATGTTAGAGGCACTTTGGGAAACCATTCATATGTCAGCAGCAAACAGCAAAACACAGACTTGGGATAACAGAAGCCTTTCAAAGGGATATTAGCAAGCTAAAAATCACATTTAAAACAAAACAAAAGTCCTAACAAACACATTGCTGTTATCACCTTAGATTACAAGCATTGGCAGAACTGTAAAAATAGAATTTGCTACTCAAGATCATTAGCTTTGCTCTGCACTCAGATTCGGGTTTCTAGAAATTGTTAGCTATTATACATTATTTATCACCATTACAATTATTATTAGCATCATCATCCATTCTTAATACCTAAAAGCTGTCCAGATATACCATCTACACATAACCATGCCTCCAATCTCAGTCCCTGGTAAGCACGCTCGCTAGTGAATTTACTTTCTGGGCTTGAGGGATTAGCACAATGTTGCCATAGTAAAAAAAAATTAAGGCTTAATTCTTAACATCATTTACATCAATTTTTTGTAATTACTTTACTTTAAAGAACTTTGGATTAAGCGACCAAAATTGAAGGAAAATCACTACATCAAAACATTTGTATTATTATTATCATTGTAAAGTTAAATTAAAGTCTGCCACACGGGTAAATTCTGATCCCCAGTGAGAAAAGAAGGGGAAGAGATGAAGAAAGTGGTGAATTTATGGAAATCACTGTTAGCATCTGAGTATTAACCATTTGCAAATGGACAGAAGTCAACAAGTGCTAGGTGCAAACTTTTCCTTTGGTATCTTGTGGGTATGATGCTTTGAAAAGCAAGTGTGAAAGAAATAATGTCAAATTCAACTCTCACTTAAGTCTTTAAGAATCTCAATGGGAACCCTTAATAATGGCATTTTTAATACTGAAATAAAGAACAGGATTATTTAGTTGCCATCAAATTAAATTCCTCATAGAACTGAACCTAAGCAGCACATATAGTGAAATGTGTGTTTGCTTTTTAAAGTATGTTCTCTTTTAATAATCAAAGGTGCTATTAGAAGTATGGGTAAGGAAGTTTAAAAAAAATAATTATTTTTATTGCAACATTTCTTTTTAAGCCTCAAATTTGACCTGGCTCACTATGATCTGCTGGCTGTTAAATCCCTTTGAAGACTATTTAATCAACTGCCTATTAAGTAATAATGGTAAGTTACAGCAGCTATGGAAAAGGTCTTGTCGTTCTTACTCTTTGATACCGAGATGTCAGAAACTGATCCCAAGAGATTGATTAAGGAGCTCAAGATTCAGGTTTGCTGCACTGGGTGCTTATTTTGTTCACAGAACTGTTTCTATGCTCTTTTGCAGCACATTTTGCAGTGGTTTAAGAGTTCTCAGCCCTCCCCTTCATCCCACTGACATCCAGGAGTCCCAGTGCAGAAACAAGGAAATGGATCCTGGTTCCTGGCACGTTAAAGATGCAGAGACTACAAACACATTTATGTCAGTTGCAAAACAGGGTAGATTGATAGTAACCCTGAATATGTCTTAGAAAATAGTTTAATCAAGGAAGGGGTTGTAAGCTCCAAGAGCCTATAAACTTACACCCAACGGTGTGTCTTTATCTGTAAGAATTACACAAAATGTTACTGGGGATTTGCTCTTTAAAATACTTAGACGACTGATGCTAGATAGATCCATTGGGTATTCATACCCCAGCACATGGAATAGATTCATTCCCAATGCAGGGTGGCAACTTCTCATGAAGCCATGGAAAGGATGTAGAAATCCTCACAAGACCCTGGGCCAGACAATTAGGTAACAGATGGTCACAGCCCTACAGACTTCTTGATGAGGTCCAGACTCCTGGAAGGACTGCAGCCTTGCAGTGACTGGGCTGACCTTGTCAGACACCAGGAATACTCACCCTTACCTCTAAAGAAGTTGCCAAGGAGACGGAGGCCTCTGTCAACCAGGCACAGAAATAGTGATAACCTTGTAACAGAGCTGCTATCAAGGATGTTTTGTACTAGCTGAGTATCACTACTAGTTGAATATCAGCATTTAGTTGACTGTGTATTAAGAGCATGTGAATGTACCTTATGGATAGTGGTTTGAGTGTTCTTTTCTCACCCTAATTAGTCAGCTTCTTCCTTTCCTTTTAAATCTGCCAGTCCTCAAATTTGTGTAATTTATTTTCTCTGACTTTCTACAAGAAGTTATTCCCAGGCAAACAGAATCCAGCTGGTTGTAATCAGCATGGTCTGGTGCTCTACTGCGACCTCATTGAAGGTAGTTGTGAAATAGTTCCTGATGCTTAGTCTGAAACCACACCATATCCAGCCCTCAGCTGCAGATAGCAGTGTTTAGTCACAGCAGCATTATTCTATGTGCTTTTGAGACTGAAAAAGGGCAGGGACATAGTGAGATCCTTGCTAACAGTGCAGGCAATGTGTCTAAGAAATTCTCTGTTTGCATTTGTAAAGAACATTTCCCTCACCCCTGTGAAAATTTCCAAGCTGTCAAGGAAAAACAAAACATCCCAGCTAAGAGCCCCAGCTCTGCAGCAACAGATGTCAAAAAGCATCAAGCATGTGTGAGTGAACTGGACCAACAGATCTTGAAGCAGCACCACTTACCCTTGGACTGCTGAGCGGACTGGTGGAGAGCCCAGACGATGCTCCGCTGATTGACCGAGACCTGAATGGACACAACAAGGAAAACAGCCCTCAGAAAACTTGGACAAGGAATAGCCCTGAACACCAGCCACCACAGGCACAGGCATGAAGTAAGGAGGAGGAGGGAGGCTGTCACTGGAAAAGCACAGGACTCTTGCCTTTCACTACTGTCACATTTTTCAGCTGTCCCACCCTCAAATGAAAGAAATGCTGTTGCTCAGGGAGGACACTATAATTCCTTTTCCTTAAGGGAGTTGCTACCTTCCTTTAGCTCATCAAGCACACAGAAGCTTCTACATCTGACCTATGCAAGCTGATCTGCTGAATTCAAAAAGGACTGTCAAGATATTCATGTTGGGGCTGAGAATTCTCTTCTGTGCAGTGCTGGTGGACACAGAATAAGACATTCTCTGTCATGAGCAGCATGGAAAAGCACCGTGTGCAAGGCAGAAAGATAAGGGAGTCTTCCAGATATTAGGAAAAAACCCAAGTCTCCACAATGTAGGCACAAAATTGTTTCCTATGTTATGATTTCCCACTGAAATCACACTCACATTGCCTTAACCCTTTCCAGCTTCTCACTGATGGATTTCATGTCTCTGCTCCCCAGTAAGATTTCCTGCTGTGCATTAAACAAGCCAGCTCTTCTCTACAGATAATGAGTACTGCTCTTGGTGATGACTTTATTAATAACAAGATAACAACCCAGGTGCCCTCAAAAAGAGGCCAGTCAAGGGAGAACAAGCTGTCCTTCCATTCACTGACATGGTCACCTACACTGCAATGATCTTAGGCTTTCTTAACTAGAAAGAAAGTTGTCATGAAACATCTCATAGGAGAGGACTTGACTAAGAACCAAGTTGTTCAGCAACTGCCATGCAACAAGTCAAGATGGCAATCCTACCAATGTTTCACCCATCTAAGAGCCATGAAAGTTATTACTTGCCCTCAGGTAACAAACATGGAAAAGGTGAAATCCTGTAGATGCCTGGAAAAGAGTGCACGTGTGTGTGTGTACACACACATACATAATTAAAATTGATACAGGTCAGATAATTAATGTCTGCTTATATGTAAGAGAATAAACAAATTTAGACCATAAACGACCTCAGTTTACTCTCTTCTGCTGTTATAGATGAATTTTTAAAAACTCCAAACTTTCGAAAGTGGTCTCCCAGACTTATATTACTAAATAATTTTGAGTAATAGAATTATTTTAAAATATGTGAACTGAAAAAGAGAAACTTTTTCCAAGGACAGAGTAAACTACAACTGAACACAACAGCAGGTCCCGTTCTCTCTTTGTATCCTCTGCAGAAACTACTCACTGATGCTTTTCTTCCAATCTCATTGCAGTTTGTCTGTCAGAGTAAGCAGGTGAAACCCAAACCCCCAGTCTCAGCATGCTGTCTTGCCCAGATTAAATTTGCACCATGAAAAATCCATGGCGCTCATTCTATGCAGAAACTCCCCACTTCACTTTTTCCTTGTACCCTGCTGCAATCTGCCCACCACAGTGCAGCAGTCAGACACTAGAAGCTCAGCCCTGGCATTCTTTTGCACTAGATTAAACCTAAAATTGTACTGTTGAGATCTGGGGCGCTCATAAAGGTTTATGCCAAGGAATTTTAAGGGCCAAAGCATCCACTCGACTTTTGAAAGACTGTTTTCTGTGTCTCTCCTCTAACTGAGGTAGCCAAGAGAAACACTGATGTGTTGTGCATATGGGAAGACCATCTAGTTAAAATCTCCCTTGTCATCAGGAAAAGTTTCTTCCAAACCATCAATTACAAGAGGAACCTACAGATTATCTTGGACAAATGTGGAAGGCATTTATATGCCCAGAGATGCTGTTAAACATCTACTTCAGAGTTCAACTCACTAAGAGATGCTCCCACCAACTCTGAATAGTGGTGGGAACGTCCTCCCTGACACTCACCTGAATTCCAGGATACTTGATTAAAAGTTCCAATCTGCTATTTTCTGCTTGCAACCATCTGTTTCCAACAGTCTTGTATACTCCCCTCCCAACCCCAATATCTATTTTTTTTACATGAACAATAACATGTGTGGAGGGCAAAACCTGTCAGGCCCTGCCTCCCAACTCCCAGTTCCTTATTGGAAGCAATATTTGAAAAAGAGTTGTTGTGTACTGTGTTTTCATCCAGCCTAGGAGCCTGAGGTAGGGGACAGAAGAGAGAGTTAGTGTGTAATCCTCCTGGAAATGCATTCAGTAGACACATGACTGCTATCGGACAAGCTTTATTTCTGCTGCCAATTGACATGCACAATATGTAAGAAGGAGGCCCTAGAGCAAATTTTAGTTTGTCCACGCTGGAAATTGTATATAGGAGCAGTGGAAAGAGCTTAAAGGGTTAATTTTAGGTGTTGGGGTGAATAGAGAGCTGTACATCTTCAGAACTTTTCCCCTTTAGCAGGGAGTGCTGGTATAGGATACGACAACCAGACTGATGAGATCTTCCTTGCATCTTCTTCAATTTAATAAACCTCCCATAATTTACTTTCACAAATGGGACATAGTTCCCAAGTTGGCTCTAAACACTCAGTATTCAGTACAGTGGCAGGTTCTACCCTCCAGTACAAAAAGACTAACAAGCAAAAAATTACAAATTTGTCCCTCCCGTCAAGATCATCTCAGCTGGAAAATGCTAGCATTCCATTTCTTTCCAGAAACCCCGACATGAACTGCTCCTGTATCTCAGAGTCAGGTGGACAGAACTGGGCCAGGACCAAAAGAAAGTCATGAAAATGGTGCATTGTGCTGAAATTCTGCAATGAAACAACAGAGAGAATTTGCATTTTAATCCCTTGCACCAGAAAATGAAAGTATGAGGCCCTACAGGCAGCACATCAGTATGGGCCCTGGATTATGTTATGTGTAGAAGGAGGAGAAAAACATGACATCATCTTATCTCCATGGCTTTGAACTAGGTTTAGTGGGAAATACCTCTTAGCGAGTAACCTCCTGAGAATCTCTGTAGGCATTAAATGTCATTGGAAGTCTGAGGTCTGTAATTATTCCAATAACTTAATACTAAATACAACAACCTAGGAAACTACGAGCATTGTGTGTGACTCCTTTTGCTCCATGTCTACACTGGGGCACTACCTCAATGGAAGCCATCAAAAAGCTGTTGAAAACACAGGCTCAAATAAAGAGCATTCCCTCAACCACAACCACCAGGTTTAGAGACCCAAGAAGAGACTCTGGACTCCCTTCCAAAGCAATGTCCTTGCTTTGCCAAGCCTGGAGGGAAGAATTAGTGACAACACATACTGGAGCCAGACCCAGGGTTTAGGGGGGGATGGTGTTCAGGGCATTCTCAACGTAGGGTGGGCCCTGAGACCATTGCAGCCTATTCCTCCTGTCTCATAGACTGACAATAATCTGGACATGTCTGAGCTATGAAAGAGAGAGGCCAAGGACTGAAACGAACTGTGCATGTGCGGGCTCTAGTTTGCAGAGGTGATGGTTTTAGACCTTATTCAATCTATTTGATACTTCGAAGTACCAAATGTTAAAAGGTCCTTTGTTTTCAAGTAATTTATTACGTTTTAGCCAGCTGCTGTCAAAGGGGAAGCCGTGTGAGGCCCAATTCACATCAGACCACTGGAATCCAGTTTCCAGCTGGTTTCAGAGAATGACAGAATTTCTTGAGAGCTGTAAGAGGTGAAGGGCTGAAGCCTCACACTGCTGAGGTGTAGGCAGAGAGAAACACATGAGGGAGAAGCACCAGTGACCTGGTAACCATACTACACATAGAGCCCATGTACAGAGCACCTCTCCATAGCCCTCCATGCAGTGTTCAAGTGCTTTGAATGGTGCACCTGCCAGTATGCACCAGTATGCAGGCTTTGCAGCCAGCGTGAAACATTTGGGTCAGATTTGCCATTTGTTTCTTCTTTGAATAACCATTTCAGAGCATTTTTTCACACAGCCAAAGGGGAGTTTGGTACCATATTGCAGTCCCAGCAGAACTTGCTTTCATAGCACAGTTTTACCAGGATGCTGAATACAGCCTCTTAGCTGATCAAGCTGGAGCCATGCTTCCAAGAAGGGGAGCCTGCAGCATGCATGCAGCGTGCAGAAATGCATCACACTTGTGTCCCTGGGTCAAATGCCTTCGAAATTTGCAATCGGTCTGATTCCGTGTATAGTTTTGAAAGTCATACCCAAAATAACCAGCCAACATTTTATTTGCTTCAAGCTTCAATTGGGTGGAATTTGATACTCCTCTTTGCTTGCTCAACTAAGACTAAAACATTCTAAACTGTATTTTCAGGGTCTGAGACCCCTGAAAATGACTGGAATTCATATGCAACAGGGGAGCAGTCGGGCATCATGTACTACAACATTTCATCACTATTACTCTTGGGTGTCCAAAACATACAAGCTGTGCTTCCTTGCTCCCTGATCTAGGGAATATGAAGAGAATTCCAATAATGCTCCACTGTCTTACAGTCCCAACCGTGCAAATAATACTAACTCTGTAACAGCTCTTACTGGGAATAACGATACTTAAGGCAGAAGGTCTACTCATGGTAATAACTGCTTGTGAGATGAAGCCTTACAATGAGTACAGAGGAAGGACAGCAGGTGTTGGTAACACACCTCTTCTTCCTTTCAGCACCACAGAGGGTGATGTTGAACAGCATCACCATCCTTAATGGGCCAATTATACTGAAGTTCCATTTAGAAATGGTTTAGAAAGAATTAATAAAAAGTAAAGCACACTGCAAACACGAGAAGTAGCTGCTACTGGTGCTAATTAGCTTTCTCAACAGGTACCCTTGCAATAAGCTTTTGCTGTAGTCCATAGTGATCTATTACAGTGTTTTTATTAAATTATTTTTTAATAAAATATTCTCTCCTTCTGTTAAGTATTTATAAATGGAACTTTAATTTGAAGCGTGACTGCAATCCTAGTTGTACCTATATCCTCTTTATTGAAAATAAAGAGCTTTGAAGACAGAACTGTCTCTAGGGCCATCTGTTCACCTCTTAAAGAGAACATACACTAAAAAGAGAGGGGATACTCAGCATTTTTTTAATAACATGGATGGGATTCAGATTCATACTAAAAAAAAAAAAAAAGTAAGAAAAAAGATAAATTAGGATCAAAATTAACCGGAGGGTACCAAACAGATACAAAAAGGGCTACACAGAGAAGGGGGTTTAATTCCCAGAAGGTGTCCTGGTACCTGCAGTGTCTGAGGATAGTTCTCTGTGCCCATGGACATTGAAACATAGAGACAAACAAAAGAATAAAAGAACTCAAAAGTAAATTACATGGAGTGTGACTCCAACAGAAAAGCACACAAACAGGCACAAAAGCACCAAAAATGCTTCTTCCCACATCTCTCTCTCTCTCTCCCTCTCTCCCTGCCATAAAGCCTCACTCACTGAAGAGTATCAGCCTGTATTGTATTTGTAAAGTGCAAATTAAAAGTTTCTCTACAAGATACAACAGGTCCCGCAAGAGGAATAATCCAAAACTAGAGCTTACCCCAATGGATCAGCACTCGCCATCCTCGGAAAGGGAAAAGGAAGAGAGAGGGAGAGAGAGAAAGAAAGAGAGAGGGATGTGGAGGCAGGTGGAGAGAAGAGTAGGAAAAGCAGAGTGAAATACTGTTCGGAGAACTGAACGATCATCATCATTGCCACCGGTGCCTATGTCTTCAGAGACCAGGAACACTTAGGGGGACAGTTTCATTTACCAGAAAATAACTTTTGTCCTGCTTGTGACACCATGGACATGTCCAACTTTGGCACTGGGGAATACGTAGAGGGACATACACAGGCTGTAAAGAAATTAATTTCCCAGCCAAATCCCAATTAAAGCAGTCAGCAGAGCAATGGGGTTCACACTTCATGCTGTATCTCTTTTCTGCCTCTTATGGAAGGCACAGTGACACTGGACTGTGATCAAGGCCATTGTTCTTTTTTGTCCCCAGTTTGCTCAGGGTACTGTCCCTCTGTCCCCCAAGCTGGCCTGGTAAGAAGTACTTTTTTTTTTTTTTTGCCATGACTGAACTGTGAAACATATTGGTTATTAAAGCATGCATTTCTGAGCCAGCTTGGGAGCCCAGGGTACAAGATTGTAGCTCAAGCTGCGAATCTGCTTTGATACTGGCTTATTAGTCATGATGGTCTTACAGTCAGGAATTCAGATTGGTTGGAACATACCAGCTCAGCAACCCGGCACTTATCTCTGTGGATGCCATCTTGTGCTCCAGGAGCTCATTTGTCATTTAAAATAAATTCAGTCTCTGGGTCTTAAAGGTTGCAAAGAAAATCTTTCAAATGTGAATGGGGAATAAATCAACGCTGTGCTGAAAAGAGCCTGAAACAGCTGCTCTAAAAGCAGAATGAATCTCTGGCACGTTGACTCTGAAGCCTGGCGACAACCAAAAACTTCAGTGTTCTTAATTTTCCTCTACTAACCAAAGCATTTGAAATCAAGAAGAACAGTCAGGTCATTAAGCTTTCAGGGGTGCAGGTAAGCAAACTCAGGAAAGCATCACCACCTTTTCACATCAACAAAGATTAGAAATGAAAAAAAAAATCTGGTGTCATTAAGCCAAATGGTGTTGTTAAGTCGGATGCAACACTTTTTTTCTTCTCTGTCTCCTTCCCTCTCTCATACTCTCCATTTTCAATAACAGGCTCCCAAGCTGCCAGAGCTACTTCTGGCTGGATGAGGAAAATCCATTCTCCACAAGACGGTCACCAACAGAAATGCCAAATTTAATATGTGCCCAGTAGATTTCACAGTTTACTGCTCAGTGCAACTAGCCATGCTTCTGGTTACATCAACATCGCAAACGCCGGGCTGAGCAACACAAGGCAGCTTAGAAAAAAGTTAAAATGAAACCAGAGTTTGAATAGAAAGAAAAAGTTGTTTGTGCTACGCATTGGTAGAGAAGTGGAAAGAAGCATTACAGTAAGTTCTTTTTCGTGTGTTTGAGCGACACTCCATTTGTGTTTTGGCCTGGAGTGCAAATTTGGGTGAGATCTAATTCATATATATACAAATACATATATATGTATATATTTAGGGACAAAGGCTGTCCTCAATTGTACCTGTACAAATCTATCTACAGCGATGTAACTGAGAAGAGCAAATTGACACCCATTGTATATTGGAACGTGTGTGTATATTTACACAGAAAATACACCCATATTCACACATGCAGAATATTCAACTGTAAATAGAATAGAATGGGTGCAAGAAGGTTGCTTCATTTTTCTTTCAAGTCATTTTCCCAACAGGGAAGGCACCGAAGAGGTTAACAAAGAGAATGGAAAGCAAATTGACAATAGGGAAAAGGAAAAGGGGAATGAGGTTTAAAAAAAAAAAAGAAATGAACAATCCCAGGACACAATAGACCCAGAAGCGCAGACATGTGCATTCCCTACAGTACTGAAGCAAGTGAACTACGGAGCTGCAGCAACCCAGATACAGAAGAAGAGAAGCACTGAAAGGGAGAGGGGAGGGGGTGAGAGTCAGAAAGAAAATAAAAATAAAAATAAAGGGACAGTGGCCTCAGCTACTAAGACAACCATGTGCATCTAGAGGGAAGGGACCCTTAAAGATGCAGTATTCCTTTAAAAAAGACATCATAAAGTTGGATAATTAAACACTGGCCAAAAATTGAATGGCCACCATGATTCACTGACCCCTTTTGCTGGGGTTCACTTTGCTGTCTATCCCTTCATGAGGCTCTGCGCAGCTCCAGAATCCAGGTCCTCTCACTTCCCCACCACTGAGGTCCTTCATCCTAACTCTGCAGAGTGGGAGGGAGATGTGACCACAGTGACTGTGATCCTCCCCAAATCAACCTTCTCCTCCACTGAGGAGGACCATGGGTGATCCTTGTGCAGTGCTCCAACCTTCTCCTCCTGCCCTCTGAAGATTATCAGTGTTGAGAGGGAACAAGACATACCCATGCCTTCTTGACTCCCCCAGTGGTTAAAGGTCATTCCCTCTGGTCCTCACACAGCTGTAGCAGCTGCTACAGAAGGACAGAGAGACAACAAACTGTGCTGGGAGCATCTGCTGGAAGACCCTCCTGACACAGATAGAATTCCTGCACTTTTCTTACTGGACCTGACTTCTAGCTGCTGTGGAAAAGCTCGTCTTCTGAGTAGCTTCAGAGTAACTTGTAATGCAAGAAGTGCCACACGTTGAAGAGCAGAATTTATGTGGTGGAATCAAAGAGAGGAGCTGGGATGTCCATGTCATGGCAACAGGTGGGGAAAGCCAAGCCATTAAAGGCTGTATAACCACTACTTCTTCATGGCTGTGAATGTAGAGGTTTCTAACAGGTCGGGTCCAGCCCTCATTCCTATTCTGGCACCTTAAAGAGGGGTGCTTCACACAACATGTGAGGCACAATCTCTCCTGCAGATGCATGATGTTCTTCACTGTGGCCGGCTGAAGACTCGAAACACTGCCCACAGAGGGCTGCCTCATCTTGCAAAAGGCCAAAACAGGGGCTGTCCCTTGCACAGGCTTCTATTAAATGGGGAAATGGAAAGAAGAATGCTGTGCAGTCTGTAGGTTCCTTTGGGAACCCACTACTTCCCTATTTTTAAATCATACAGAACTCTCTCAAGCTTTGGGTAAGCTAAATGTTTAGTACAAATTGTATAAGGACTATATTTTGATGAAGAATTATCCATTGGGATGCCAGCTTTTAACATGAAAGAAAAATTACCTTCCTCTGAGACTTAACTTTTGGGAACAACATGTCCACTAAGAACCTCCACAAAAGTCCAGGCTTTCTTTTTCATTCATGGACTCATGTGAGTCCACTTAAACTCCCTCTCTCTGGCGGCTTGCATGTCTTCCATTGTGCCTCTCCTCATAAGGGTTGGAAATCATCCTCTTTGTTATTCTTCACCATCATTCCAACTACTATAGACTGGAGTTCTCCTCCAAAAGCTCTGTCTTCAGTGGTCTTCTCTTGTATTCTCTGGTGCAGGTAGTTTGAAGGAGTTTGTTTCTTACCTACAGGCACTTCAGAATTTGTTCTCTCCAACACGATTTCCAAAGCTTCCTACCATTCTGTCACTTACTCGGTTGTGCTGCTGTTTCTAGTGGAGCACTCTGGTCTTTTCTAGTGTTTTGAATTCCAATCCTTCTCAAAGCAGTCTTAGAAACTAAGGCTTCTACCTTGGGCATCCTCACTCATAGCAGAACTGAACCCGAAGTAGCAGTGGGATGAAATTTTGCTGGGGAAAACCTTGGTACAGTCACAGGCTGCACTGGGGATAGCCTCAAATGAATAGCACTGTACAAAAATAGGCATGGAGTGGGGCTGCAAATATCCCACCCTCTTTGTTTCTCTCTCAAGAGAGAACAGAGCTCTGTCCCCACACAGAGAAGGTAAGTACTGCATCTTTAAGGTCTCAGCAGTGAGGTAGAGGAGAGGAACATATTGTCAGTGTTTATACCTTTCTTCTTTGTTGAATTTGGGATTGGCTTCAGAGATATCCAGGCTTTTACTGAACATTGTTTTACTATGGCAGGAACAAAGCGAGAAAACAGAGTTACTAGTGTGGACATTTATAAAAAGAGAGTCACCTGCAGCAATGCTGGACACCCAACCCCCCAACCCCTCCTCCCCTTTTAAAGCAATGCTCTGAAAAACCTTTCTTTTACTTGCCAACTATGACCCAAGCCTGCACAGTGCTGAAGTTCATTATCTCCCCCTGACTTCTGAGGTCTAAGATGACTTCCCCCAAACCTACTTGTACACCCTGATCTCCTTTATCCAACTGAAAACTCAGGCACCACCTACTTCATCACTTTGGCCAGGAAAAACAGAACATGCCTTAAGGCACAAAGTGCAAAGCACTCAAACGTTTCTCAGACTTTTCTAGAAGACCTCAGCACTAAGCATGATCTGGGAGAAGGTTAAATCAGACCACAGAGCCTCTGTGAGGAACAGCAATCCATTTAGTAGTCTGATCTGTAGGGTCCATTACCACTTACTCCAACACTCTTCCCCATACTCAATGTATAGAGAAATCTCCTCCTTTCTCATCTTGGGTCTGAATCCCCAAAGCTTGGAAGCAAAATTCCTTACACTTTGCTGAAGGGGTGGCTCTCTGCAATGTATTTCACTGGTAATATGCTTCACTGTTTCACCGAACACTGCTCTCTAATGTTAGCTGATCTTTCATGCAAGCTATCCACTTTAGCAACCAGAAGAAAATGAATAGTTAATGAAGCCCATTTTAGAACAGTTTTTGGATTCATGCAGCAGAGCTGCTGAAAATTTCTGGCATATCCCCAAGGGATTCTATCTCCCATGGAATTCTTGCTGGTCTGCGCTATTTTGGCACAAGGGACAAATTAGCTGGTGTTAAACTAAGCTCAGAACCTACCTCTTGTCTTTTGGCATTTCAGTGAAATACCAGATAGTCTGAGATGTGTGGGTACCACAACAGCAGAAGCAATTAAGATATTATTATGACCCCATTTAGTCGACAACTAGCAGGGAAAACCAAGAATTAACAACCCTTAGTCACCAGTTTTAAGGTGGCTGGTGTTTGTGCATGTGAACAAAGACCCAGTGGAGAACATTTGAGAGGTCAGCACAACAGTTTCAAGGTGTCTGAAGCTGCTCAAGCAGCCTTTGTACTGAGTTCCCCTCCTCCCTTAAACAAAACTAAGGCACTGAAGGTCTTTTTTTCACTTAATACTTTCTTAGCCTGTAGGGTTGAAGGCTGCCACGTTTCAAATCTCAGTGGAAAGATATGCCCTTAGACAAGTCAAGACCAGCCACTTGTATGATCCCCATGTGGTTACCAAAAGCACAGCTCATCATGCAGGCACATAAACCAGAGGTTATAACCCTTTATGCAAGCAAACATCTGTTTACTACTGGGAATGAGGACAATAGGACTAAAACACAAGACACATGGGTGTGTTCTGCCCACTGGTTGGATGAGTATCTCTGACAGCTCATGAAAGCAGCAATGGCTCTGTGTCTCCGGGTGGTTACACAAGTCATCTGTGTCTAAAAAGGAGACCTGTTTTCATGGTCCACCTCCCTGTGTTCCTAGCACCATAGGATAAAAACACTGAAAAGCCATCTGTAGAGACCAAAAACTGTCCTTAAAAAAGCATCCACCTCCGGGATCTAAGCCCTGCTGCTGTAAAATCTACCGTGAGTGGGTCATTTCATGGAGCAGAATGGGCGAGTAGCTGTTACAAATCCCCCACTCCTGGTGGAAGGCACTTGTTGTTTTGTTCCTGCCTCCTCTGGCAGATGGTGGCCCCTCAGCAATGACTTGTCCCCAGACAGTCCCCATGCAGTGGCGTTCGCTAACGAAGCCGGGTCACGTTATAAACGACCGTGCTGCCAGCGACACAAAACATGCCCCTGTCAGCTGTGGATGTGGATGGTATGAATCATGGGAGCTCACACATGGAGGAAAAGAGCATCTTCTCTTTAACCCCTTCCAAAACAAGCATTGCCAAGCCCATCATCATCAGTCATGGTGCTTTTACATCCCTTTCTTCATCCTTAATCACAGCTTTATGTCCAGCCCTGAGCTGTGGATGCATTGCCCTGTATCTCTTTTGTGGCTGGCAGCTTTCGCTTCTTCCTTAAGCCAAAGTCCTTCTCCACTGATACATAGCCTGGATAAATCTCTGCTCTGAACTCATCTCAGACCTTTTGATTTCCATTTTTTCCTCATGTGCAGAATTGAGTGAGACATTTAAAAACAAATTAAATACTTTGGATAGCCAGACACAGCTTTGCCTCCTCAGACTATTGAATCCAGAGGCAAAGCTGAGAACTGGAAGAAAAAGTTTCAGTTATCAGGAAAGTTTGGGATCAACTTAACACCTACTATTTGTTCCACCTGGTTGGACACTTACTGTAAAGAGCTGGTGAGTGATGTGACTCACAGGCAGCCCTGGGTTGGGGGAAAGGGTGACCCCTGTCTGGCTCTTGGAGCTTCATGGCCCATGTGTCTACCAGGCATCACCTTAAACCCTGCAAACTGAATCAGCAGTGAGCAGCTGTTTGTTAGTGTTGTGTTCGTCCTCACCACTTGGAGGCCTATGAGGAACACTGAGCACACCCTGTCCTGAACATTTCCCAAGACCTCACATCAAAGCAAACCATGTGTTCCAGACAGGCTTCCAACCTATACTACCATGAAAAATCTTTATGGCAGTGTAGCTTAAGGCCACACATCTAGTCTGAAACAAATCCTAGCACATTCTGGAAACCACCACCTTTTCCTCATTGGAGGCAGAAGTGGAACAGCTGCCAGCAAAGCTTTCCAGAAATTCTAGGGGACTCTGGACATGAAATTATTTCACACTCTTCACCCAGTCAGCAAAGGATGTTTCTGGGCACAGCAGGCTCTTTTTGAGCAGATCTTAACAGCTGAATAAAAAAAAACATGTCATCAAGCTGAAACAGAGGTTATAGCATCATCATCAGCATCATCCACTTCATGTGAAGTGTTCTCGCATCTTGATTAATCTATGCAAGTGTGTCTCCAACCGCATGTGCTTCCCTTAGGCTTGTCATAGGGACTGAGGAAGCCAATTCCATGGTACACACAACTGAACTTCCACAGTTCACTTACTCTCCCAGCACCTTTCTTGAGGAGACACCACGTTCATCTCCCGTTTTCTCCACAAGACTGACACTTTCTTTGATAGAAAAGAGGCAAAATTATACATATTCCATCACTTTACAGGCATGTGGTAATTTATGTGGGTCAGATGCATGCTGGCTCTGACAACACATTTTAGAAGCATCTCCAGATGCCTGTATAGGGCTTTCCAGATTCCAGCAATTCTGATGACATTAAGGGTGGGATTAATCTAATTTAACTTTGGGTGTCCAAAAGCTAGGCACCTAATTCAAGACAGTCACCTATTCCTGCTGTAGGCTCTGGAGACCGAGGGACAACCAGAGGGTAATTTATCCCATCTAAGATTGTTGGAACAGAGGCCATATGTATCTGAGACCTTTCAAAACCCTTGTCTGTCCCCACTGCCTGGAGTGACAGGCTGTATTGCAAGTTCAGACTCAATGCCTATGCTCTTGACAATTAAAAAGAGGTGAGATGGATCTTGCCCAGAGGACGTGGTGGTTTCCTAAGCAACAGCCACAAGCGAACAGAACCCTAAAGTCCCTGGCAGGACTTCTGGTCCCATGTGCACAAGCACTGCTGGCTGCCACATCACCTTGCCAATGTGCTCGGGAGCTGTAACAAGCGCTGGCGCGAAGAGAAAAGCTCCTCTAGACGTAGAACACAAAAGGGGGTAGCAAACCCAGCCAGGCAGGACTCCTGGGTAAAGGAGGGACCCACCTCTGTCCATGTTGTGCCATTTCAATAGCTCTGCGAGCAGGGACTGGGGAGCCGCCATCTGTCACGCTCAGAACCTCCATCGACTTCCTTTCTGGCCGCCGCTTCCCATGCCTGTTCAGCATTGGGGAGTCCACACGCTTCCTGGGGGGATCTTGATGAAAAGAAAACACTGTCAGCTGAAGTTGGCCATGACTTACCTCTCATGGGTCGCTTACACCCTTCTGTCCCAACAGTGTCCCTCTCACACCTCCCCTATAGACAGGTATCTTCGTGACGGAGATGGACGTGTGCAGCCTCTTCCTGCTTCCAAGCACACGGACTGTTCAGACCCAGGTTGTGCTCCATCCGCCTGTATGAGCCCTGAACTAATGGTGAGACTACAGCCTGTTCCCAGAAATCACCTTCCCAGCCTGGTAACAAGATGTTAATGTGGGCTACAGCACTAGCTGTTAGCCACGGGAGAAGCCACCTAGAGATCCTGGAGATGTACCCAGGTTGCCAGATCTTGCTTTCAATGTCCCTACCAGATCAAATGGGACACAGGGACATGAGTATGCTCTGAACTCAGAATTGCATTCTTCTCTGAAAACATATCCTCTTTTTTCCATCTTTAAGATTAGATTGCAGGTTTTCCCCACTGCTTTATATTTTCTCCTCCTTCAGCATCACAAATTAGATGTACTTGTCTACCTGAGATGAATCTCCAATGAGAGCTACTAAAATCTATCTCAGAGGCCCTCATACAGCTTCTACTGCTACAGTAACTGGAGTGCTTTACACTTTTTATTGTGTAACATTTCCATGAGATATTGAAGTGCTACTTTCACTATGCAGAGTGAAAACTGAAGTATAAGAATGAGATATTTAGAGACAACTCATTCCTAAAGGTGCTGACAAACATTTACTGAGGTTCTGAGGAGTACCTAAATTGCTCTGAAAAGAGTATTGAGATAGCAAACTGTGTTGCAGAAGGTGACTTGCCAAACCATCACTCCTCCATGGTGAAGCAAGGAACCAAACACAGAGTTGCTGAGATATTTTGTTACCAACATCTCTCATGGCTTCAAAACAGTAAAAGGGAGGAAGGTGGGAAAAAATACAGAAGGGTTTTCTTTGCTTTGGCCCTGTCACTTCCTTGTCTCTATTTATAAACACATTCTTAATTTTTGTGGAGAGTGACCACTTGTAAGGAATGGCATCCTTCAGCCCTGCAGTTAGAAAGAAGCTCAACGTGCCTAAGCCCTAAGGGTTCTTCCTCTGCCACCATTCCTTTGCCAAACCAGAAACACCACATTTAACAATTCTACCTCTACTGCTCAGTCTGATGATATTAATTTTATTATTCTGCCTTCCTCACATCCCCATCTACTGACTTATTTCTTCTCTCTCTCACACATCACATTTTTGAGAACAAGATCTCTTTAAGGCAAGGCTTATTCTTGAAACAATGAGTCTGAGCGAAGACAGCTCAAATGCAAATGGGCTAGTGATAACAACTGACCCCGTTACTGTGCAACCCAAGTATTCTTTGTATTAATGGTAATGTTCCTGTTAAAATTTAATTAGAAATAAAACAGTTGTATCTCGCTCCATTTCAAACTACATCCAGTAATAAAAAGGTAGCATAAAATACTAGTAGAAGCAATGACCTCTAGATTAGGCAAAACATATAGTGAATAAAGTTGAGGGAAAAACAAAGGGAGATAAAGCTAATAAAGAATTTATACTAGGTGACTTCAGCTGCCCATGTGGTCAAAAGAAACCTGGGACGAGGTTTAGACATTTCAAACTCCTGCTGCTTCAACCAAGTTCAAAGGATGCAAAAGGATTGAACCCCCAGGAGAACGGCTGGTATCGGAAGCGTGACTAGAACTGAGTAGCATACATGTGACAGCAATGTAATTATGGTTGGTATCAACTACAGAGAGTTGATACAAGTTTTGCAGAGGATGTCAGACATTAGAGAGGAAGGGGGAAAAGCACAGTTGAAAAGAAAAGAAAAAGAAGGAAGATGAAGAAAGCGGCTAATGTCAAAAGAACAGAGATGAGTAAGCTCAGACTGCATCAATGTTAGTTAATAATAGAGTCTAAACGAGAAAGATGGAGAAAAGCAAGAAAAACACTTTGTGAACAGGTATTTTAAAAGGCTATTTGATCCAAGCATGTTCAAACCAGAAGATTCCAGCAAATGTGAATTCAGCTGAGTGACACTTGCAGAAGTGACAGGCCAAATATAAGGTGGATGTTAAAATACAGCGAAGAAGAAATCTGAAGAGGAATCAGCTACAGACATGAATAACAGTGTTTTGTACATCTATTGGAAGGAGAAAGCTTTAGAGAAAGACAGTAGCCAGAGGGACCACGAGGGAATCAAATGAACAATTAAGGAGGAGAAGGACAAAGCTAAATAGCTCTTTTGCATCAGCTCCTGCTGTGCAAGATGCTGGAAGATACTGATATCCAATCTATATTTTAAACTATCAAAGAGATCAAAGAGAGAGACAGAGCAAAAAGAAAAAGTGATGAAACACACCTATAAATTCAATAACAGCAACTCACAAGAATTGGATGGAAAATATACCCAGAAGCTTGTACGAATGTGATTGAGTTTCTAAATGAAGGGATTTGATTCCTCTTTGAAAGTGGCTACAATTCTACACTATACATGGCCAAGGGTAGCAAGTATTGTATATATTTTTATTAAAAGGGTTTGAGTGAAAATCAACAGGACACTGAATCTGTCACTGCTGTCAAGTCTAAAGATACCAAAGAAATAATTAAATGCCCAGCCATCCTGCCATAAAGATTGAAGTGGTGTCATCTAGAAGCAGTAAAAGATTTGCAGAAGCACAGGAATTAAATACAGGAAAACCTCCAGTGTTTACCCTTCTTGATTCTCTGGAAGGTTTTCACACAGGGCAATAAACCCAAGTCCTCACTGGGATCTGTGATAGCTTTGAGGATGAATTTTCCTTTTATTTTGCATCAGAAAAGTGAAGCCATTGCTAAGAGTTTTTAGAGGAAGAGAGAATCATGCAGGTAATGATCCAATTATAAAGCATTCATCTGGAAGGTGGAAAATGAAGGTTCACTTTCAGAGTTTGCATGAGGCACCTATGTCCTATATGGCTCTTCTGGTCCAGTCTTCATCCTCTGGTTTATTAAGAAACTCCACTGCAAAAAAAACCCCTTTTCTTTAAGGAGACACTGAATTATAGAATACCAGGATGGAAGGGACCTCAAGGATCATCTAGTCCAATCTTTTCAGGTAAAGTTCAAATGAGCTGGCACAGCATCCTGTCAAGCTGAATTTGTGCAGTGTAGGGGAATCCACCACTTTCCTTGGGAGATTATTCCAATGTCTAATTGTTCTCATGGTGAAAAATTTTCTTTTGGAGTCCAATTGGGAACTCCCCAGGAGTAACTTGTACCCATGACCCCTTGTCTTTTCCATGTGACTCCTTGTAAAAAGGGAATTTCCATCATCCTGCTAGCCACCTTTTATTTAGTTATTTAGTCTGGAGAAGAGAAAGCTGAGTGGAGAACTTACTGCTCTATACAGACACCTGAAGGGAGGTTGTAGTGAGGTGACTGTTGGTCTCTTCCCCCATTAACTAGTTATAGGATAAGAGGAAATGGGCTTAAGTTGTGTCAGGGGAGGTATAGGTTGAATATTAGGAGAAATTTTTTTACTGAGAGGGTGGTGAGGCCTTGGAAGAGGCTGCCCAGGGAGGGGGTGGAATCACCTTCCCTACAGGGGTTTAAAAAACATCTGGATATGGCACTTCAGGACATGGTTTAGTGGTCCTGATAATTTGATGATTTTGAAGGTCATTTCCAACCTTACTGATTCTATAATTCAGAAGAGTGTGCTAGGCTGAGCTGGCCATGTTTTCACCTGCATCCATCCTTTCTGAGACCTAACATGGAAAGAAAGAGGAAAATGCAAATACTCTGAGCCACACTTTTATTTTTTTGGCAAGAGCTCAGGCAATGCACAACTCTCCTGAATGTGGTTTCTTCAAGCTGCTATTATTAAATCTATTACTTTTTCTCTGCTCTTCTTTGTTTGTGCAAGGCCATTGCTAATGGCTAATGATGAGATATTCATCAGAAGCATGACTGCTCTTAATTAAACCTTGCCCCATGTTCTCAGAGATACTGCTGGGAACAGAGGAGGTGGAAACCCCCTGTGGAAGAGGAAATACAACCTAAAAACACTCAAAGACTAATGCTCAAAGAGTCTAAAATGTGCCGATGAGGCACAATGATACATTCAGAGTAATGCTTCCCTGTTGGGGAACATTTTCAATCCTTCTACCAAAAAAAAAAAGCAAAAAAAAAGCAAGAGGGGAGCATAACTTTTCAGTTCAAACCATGAAAATAATTTCAGCATGTGGAAGAGAGAAAGAATATGTATTTAGGCCATAGCTATGTATTCACTTGCTGAACATGAAGGTTCTAGAGTCACCTTGCTGCTTTTCTTATGACAACAGCATTTCTAAACCAACATGATGGTGTCCTTACATGCCAGGATAATCTGCTTGAGTCAAAAGCTGATTAGTAAAGTGCTAGATGACAAACTGCATTGAGCAAGGGGCTTTTGACCACAGGACCTGCAGTTGACATATCTACTCATCTTTGTCAGAATTCCTGCTAACATGATCTCTGTAGCTCCATTCTGGTTAAGAAGTTAAAAATGACTGCATCGACTAAGAATTTCCAACTCTTTTCCCATAGATTTCCCTGCAAAATGATAGGGTCTGGAGCCTGGAACTTGGATAATGTAATAATTCAATAGAATGTGAACAAATGTACAGTTCAATATATCTCTGCTCTGTAGACTTGTGAGATTCCAGGCTTTCCAGTGAAAAGGAGATCTTTGCTTCTAGCCTTCAAAGTGCTGAAATTAAGTACCTGAAAATCACAACACTATTGTTAAAATGCTATTTCAGGTCATTGATGGAAGTGACTAATAAAGTTTATTAAACTTTTGTCACTGGACAGAAAGATTCACTTGTAGAGTTAACTCCTTAGGAAAGAATTTGTCCTACTGTCTGGACCAGTGAAGTCCTTGGCAATCAGCAGAACTCTAAATACCCTCAGGAATAAAGTGGTATCACATGAGCTTTCTAAGATATATAATCTTATTGCATATTAAACTTTAACATTCTTTCAGAGATAGTCTAAAAACACTTTGATGTGTTTGAGTTTGATGTGTGCACTATAAACAGGTGATATTATTCATACTTCCAACAGTGTATATATTGACCTATAGAGAAGAGAATGTGCGACACTGCCTGTAGATTAGTAATTTGGAAACTCTGCCTGTACTGCTTCTAAACCCCATCTGCTCACAGATCCAGGCTGAGGGGCCACATGAGGTCTTTAAAGATCTGGTTCATGACCAGCTTGGATATTTCTGCACTATGTCTTGAAAAAAAATGGAGCCTTGGGAGATTAGTCACAGACCAGACCTGCCTGCCTCAGGCTGGGCATTCTCAACAATGCTGTCCATGGGTTCAGTTGGAAGGTAACAGTGATGCTAGGGCTATATATTGAAAAAACAAAACAAAACCAACAAACAAATGGTGAAGAGGAACTAGTTGAGATGGGTTTTGGTGACATGGTCAGAGCTACAGTACCTATTTCATTTCTAGGGGGAAGATCCTCATCTTCATGACTAGGATACCTCTCCTTCCGGTCAAGCAGAAGAAAATAAATCATTTTCTCTTGGTTTTCTCTGAAAAAAAAAGAAAAAAACCCTTTAAATTTGAAGAGAGAAAAAGCCATCCACTTGTAGATAAATAACCCTTCTCATCAAACAAACAGCTACAATTATTCTAAATAAGCTGGAAATGGTCATGTACCTGCCAGCTAGACACACAACATGCAAAGCTTTTGAGAACCTTGCTGTGTCCAACAAGCAGCTAGTGAGAGAAGGAAACAGGATTCCCATGTTACACATACAGAACAGAGGCACAGGACAGATGAGATAATGTGTCCAGAGGAACTCCAAACCAAGAGGGGCAGCAAGACAGGTCTCCCGAGCCTCTAAGTGCCTTCTTAACACCTCAGGAAATAAACCAGCTCTTGGGCATAAGCTTGAAATAAGTTTTCCAACAAAGGCAGATCCAACACAGGTAACAACACTGATTCCTCCCCATCAGACTGAGTGGCCCATCTTTTCATGAAGTGACCTGGTCTGTCAGCAAGGCAGGAGACAGCTCCACACCTCCACTCCCAGCCAGGCTGTGAGCACCTGACACACGGTGCGTGGAAGGCCCCGTGCTTGCTCCCAACACCTCACTAGCAAATAAGCAGCCAGAGAGTGAGAGGTCACTACTGGTCCCTCACAGCAAGGGACACTGAAGTGCTCTCCACCTCTCCCCAGGTTTATAAGCACCCCAGCCCATGGACACCCAACTGATATGAAGACTGAGCAAGTGCTTACTCTTCCGACAACAAGTCCTGTAAGAGTTTATTTCGGTCACGGAAGCAGCCTAACGAGTGCATGCTATCTAACACGTCTGGATCAATATCCTCCAAGGAAGGGAGAGAACGAATCTGCACCTTTCGAGGGATTGGTTGCTCTGGTTCTGGCTCGTTCTTACCCCCTCTGCAGAGGAAAGAAGATGAGAGAGAGAAAGGGGGGCAGGGAAAGAAAGAGAGAAAAGAATCATGAGTCACAAATGAACCCATCCTCTGAAACACAGCCTGCAGCGACAGATGGAAATAGCTTGTTAAATCCCCACTGCCAGCCCAGAGCTCCCAACCACAGTTGTTTTTTTTCAGAAGGAACCACCATGAAGGCTCAAAGTGACCAGCACCTCACGGACATGAGTCTTCAATGAGCAATGTCCACGTTCAGTCAGAAAGGAGGCAGGAACCTCACTTACCAGGGCCCTCATAATATAAGCAGCTGCTCAGCATCCCAGTGCCAAACATTTCTAAACCACCATGTGGTTTTAGAGATGCTGCCTTGTCAGCAGGCCAGACCTCAGGCTAGCAGGCTGCAAGTGCAAGCTGAAGGGTACTCAGGAGCTGAGAACAAACCCACCACTGATTTGCACCAATTCTGGTGACAGCCACCACAGCAGCAGTTTCTTTCTTCAAAGCTTCTGATGCAATTGAGAGACCTCAGTGTTCAGGTCCCTGCTTGACATGCTTTAAATGGGTTTGGGGGAAAACATGGGTGTTTATTGCCACCCCTAAATAATGGCAATCTCTGATTCTCTTCAGACATGTAAACTCAAGAGCTGTGGCTCCAGCACAATGGCCGAGATCAGCAGCAGCCCTTGGAATACACTGTCAGCAGCAGAGCATATTGCTCTCATGAAAAAGTAGTTACCACAGGCTTCCTGCAGAATGACCTCACCCCAATCACTAGGCTCAGGAAATATTGATTACTCAATGCAATTAAATGCCCTGTCTGGAAGAAAGAGGTCAAGGTGTCAGGGTATCTGTGATCAACTGAATGATACAAATTGCAGGTACCCTGAATATCCTTTGATTATTTTTTTTTTTGTAGGCAGCAAGCAATTTCTGTAACCTGCATCTGGGTTTGGCAGAGGTGGTATACTGGTTCTACCCTGATGGTAATGGTTTTTCAAAGTTCTATTTCTCAGTGGATGCTTTGTACCATGTTATGGTTTTCAAACTCTGGGTGAGGTCCTTCCTTCTGCTGTTGAGCTTTCCCTGCTCTGTAAGGTGCTCCTTTTCCTTTAAGGGATGTAAATACAGTTGTGAGGCATCTGCTCTGTTAACATGTTTGTGGGACACCACTTGCCCAAAGACTCCTCAGATATTTGCATTTTATCTTTCCCTGAAGAAGTGAAAATCCCTCCTGGACACACGTCATGGAGTCAGACTCCAGTGTGCATTACGTAGGTCACGAGAACATAAGTCAGGTCCCACTTCTTTTACACTGAGCACACACACACTTTGCTCAGTGTTATTCAGTTTAGTGGGCTGGAAGTAGAACAGACAGGACAAAGAAATAATATGCTCCGTGGGATGTGGGTCAGACCACTAAAGACAGCTTCTGATGCCCCCATGGAGTCCTGCAGAAGCATCTTTGTCCTCTGCAATGACACCACGGTCCTGAATCTAAAGGGTAGATTCAAAAATCCTTGTTCAACTAAAGAAACACCTTACTCCTTGAGTGCTCTGTCTTTAAGAGGTAGCTACTCCTACTTCTTGGGTCAGGACCTAGCTCTCAGCAGGAAGTCAGCAAGGAGAAGAGCATAACCTTGCACTGTTAAAGCCAGTGATGACCTTGCCATTAAGATAAATTCCTGCTTGATGGACCTTTGAACAGCAGCTGTTTTCAGTTTTTAATGATCTGCAGTTCACTTTTAAGAAGTATTGACTTAATTAATCATTCATTATGTTACAAGCAGATGTCCCTAAGGTAATTTAAAGAGATGAAAAAGAAGGATTGTTTTTTTAAAAATTTCCAGGAAATCAGGGTTTCCTACTGGTCACCCTAGTCTAGAGCAAATTATCACCTGCAAGCTCCTTTTCTATCAGCCAGGGTGGCAGCCACTTCTAGAGAGCACAGTCTGGCATCTTCTGTGCACTTGAGAAGTGGCTTCTCCTTATGCCCCACACCTGGTCAGCCTCAGAATTTTCACACCACCTGCTCCTCAGGTAGAAACCAAATCTACAGCAATGAGCCCTGTCATTTGGCAATGCTGCTCAGGGCTTTGGGAAATGAAAATCACTGGTCAGGGCCCTGACTGGCATGACTGGAATGCCTGTTCCATTCCCAACCCAGCAGAGAGACAGATTTGTTGCATTTCAGCCCACAGAAACATCAAGCAGCGTCACACAACGAATGCTGCAAATCACATCTATTTTTTAAAGGCTCATGTGAGTGCAATTGCTGCTTTATAGCCTGTCCTCTTGTGTGGGGAGTACAATGGCTCTGAGGCCAGGCCAGGGAGGACTTTATTTTAGTCTCTCCATGAAACAACCTCATGAATCGCAGTGAGATGCCCATTTGCATCAGTGCAAAGCAAAGCAGAACTCGTACAGTTAGTCTTTTTAGCCTGATTTTTAGTAAAGCTGGTACCTTTGCCATTAGGGAAAGAACTCACTGTTACAGGAGTATTTATTTACCACAATAGTTAATTTCATTTGCCTTCTTGCTGTATTAAAAAACTGAGAAAGTAATTGCTGTTTATTTGCTGATTTATGATAACCTGAGCCGGAGGTAAAAATAAATTATTTCAATTAAAAAGGCTTAAAAAAAAAAACCTCGCTGAATTAATCTGGGTGGGAGAGCAAGAAGAGCTGGAGGTTGGTGATTAAAGGTTTCTTTTGGTTTCTTTCTTTCCTTTTTTTAGCTGTTGAATCATTATTTCAACTTTCAAGACCTCTTTCTTTGCCTGCCTAGTCTGCAATTAAATCTTTCCCTCAGTTTTACATTAGCCTTAGTATTTATTTGAAGAATTAAAGTGAAATCACTTGTGTGTTCCAAGTACAACTTTCAGGTCAGTACCCTATACATGACTAAGAATGATAATTTTACACAGAACAGTTGTGGTACATGAAATAAAAAAAATTAAAAAAATAAAGATGCGAGCAAACCAGCCATTGAGTTAAACATTTGTACCCCTCCTCTTCTGTCAGCATCAATATTTCCAGGCAAAATGAATGCAAACAAGCCGTGAAACATTCCCAGATGAAAGTAGTGGAGTTCTGGAGGTGGCAGGGTTATTCACAGACTAAATTTAGCCAAAGGAGGTTAACCTCCTGGGGTCAATCCATAGCCAGCATAGAGAAAATGAGAGACTCATTAAAAAAGCTATTTTGAGCATCAACTTAGTTTTAGGCAATCTGAAGACTTCTGGAAGAGCCCTTCTCTCTCTGCCTTGGCTACACTGCGAGTCTAAGGGAGACTTGCTCAGTTTACTTCCATCGGGGTAAAACCCTGCTTACTGTGTCAATCATCAGAGAGTCTGACCTTTGTCCAGAAGTACATGAAAATGTTCAAATGCTTATGTCTGCAAGGACAAAAAAAAATTTAAATCTAGAATAAAGTCACGAAATAACACCTGCCTAACTGGGCATGGGAGCCTGGAACAACTGTCCTCTGATGGGTGAAGAATTCCAGGCAAAAATCTTGAGGAGGGTTTAGAATAATAAGTGATCAATGAGATTTCATTTTATTTCCTGCTCTAGTTCTGATCAAAGCACTGAAAAAGTCAGCTGATTTCACTCCATGAAAAACAGAGGGGATCAGCTGTCCAGTCTGATGTAAACAGCATTTACTTCTGGCATTGCTAGTAAGACATGACAGGAGGGGTATTTGGGAGAGATTCCCCCCACTCCATTTCACCTACATTTGTCCATGAGAATTTTGGTTTCAAAAGGTGCCAGCTGGTATCTGCAGAGAGCATGAAAAAGCCATGGGCAGAGTGCTACCACCATTTCAGGGGAACTAATAAAAAAACCCACATTATTCAACAAACTGTTGTATGCCCTCAGGTCCTACTGAAGTCAGCTAAGTCCAGAAGTGAACACTGCCCATAAGGGAGGATGAGAGAGAACAAAACAAATCAAAACAAAGGTTTGTTGTGTTGTGGTTTGGTTTCTGTGTTTTGTGTTTGGGTTTTTTTTGCCTGATGACAGGTTTAAATATCAGTTCATATCTTCCTCTTGTATTTCCCAAGAGCAGTGATAGGATTATGAAGACAGGACTTTCCTTATCACCCACTTGGGGAACTGGTGGGTATGCTGACCCTGAGAATCAGGTAACAAAGCAGCATCTCCTTAATACACAAAGCATTTTTCTTAGCTTGAGTATTATCGATAATTTTATATATATATATATAAATATATATATATAAATATATATATAAAAGTGATCTACTTAGGTTTCTTGAAACATTATTCAGTCTACACAAAGTGCAAGGTCACTTTTGAAAGCCATCAATCTCCCTTACACCCAAACCACCAGGCAGGTGAGTATTTTCCTCGCAGGACTCCTGCTTCACTGTCAAGACCATTGCGTTTAATCAAGTCACTGAACTACTCTCACATCAACAGGTTACAAGGTCAGAAGCAACCTCTTAGCTTGCCGTGGAGAAGGAGGGATTATGAGACAGAAAGGCTCTTGTTCACAGGCACCTACTTATCAATACCATGATTTTTGTTTCTACTTCAGAGAAAAGCCAAGATGCCACAAAGGAACGAACGAAAGTGTTCTCACCAAGGAGTATAACAAGGGATGGCTGGCAGTGCTTGGGTAGCACACTGAACATGGCTGTTAGCTGGGGTTACTGAGCTGATCACTTGCAGGTAGCTTTTTAACACAGCAAGGTGCTGGACTGAAGGTCTTATTTCAAACAATTGTTAGTCACCGTGTAAAAAGTTCCTGGCTTGATACCGAAAGAGATAAAATTATACGAGTAGCAAAGAGTAAAAAAAGAATAATTAGATGTCTTTCTGTCCTCTGCCCTTTTCTCCACCTGTCTGAAAGCTGCTTTCAAACTCCAGTATCTCTCTCTCTCTTCAGAGTTTACTAAAATATCAGGTCCCATAACAGAAACAATAATGACTGCACGCAAAAAATGAAGTAAAAAAGTGTTACTTACATATACCATATGTGTTTCTGAATATGTTCTAGCTGTAAAGGAAAAGAAAACAAGGAATTAGTGCTTCAAAACAGAAAAGGTAACTGCACAAGACATCCTTATTCAAGTAAGTCCAACATTCCAGAGCTGGACGTGTGCAAACAACAGGAACTTTATGCTCCATAAGCAGCATGCTCATCCTCACTCACCCTGCTGGGAACGAGACTCTAGTTCTGGACATAACGGATTGATCAGGAGCAAATCCCACACTGATACATAAGTACAAGGCTGCCCAGGCAAATGTTTTGGGAATGGGAAGTTTTTCCCTTCCTAAGCTCTTCTATACCCACACTGAAGCCAACAAACAGCCCCTTTCTGTGGGTGCCTAACAGCTGATTCCCTACATTTAAAGTCCATTTCTAGTTTAGTTCTGGGGAAAAAGAGAGAAAAGGAAACAGAAACAGGTTCAAACAGATAATGTGACTTAACAAAATAAATTTTGCATGTGTGACATGACCTTCTCCCAGGACTCATTCTTGATTTGCTTCACATTTATCACTACAATCTAACGACCAAGTAGAATAAGGTTCTGTGTCGAAATAATACCATTTATTGTTCCAGTGCCTGAACACCAGACTGCAAATTTCTCTGACTTCCCTCTTTCCTGTTTCACACTTAAGCATTTTACCATGTAATGAAGGATTGATTAAAGCTGAGAAGTGGCCTTGTCTCCCTATGGAAAAGAGATCCCAGAAGATGTTACAGGATGACCGTGTTTTCCACAAGCATGGGGAAAATGAAGTAACACCCTTTTTCCGAGAGAAACATTTTAACAGTAGTGAGAACAAACTGGTTTGTTTTGGGGTTTTTTTTATTCATTATGTAGACAATATTTCTCCTACTCATCACAAAGCACCTTTGCTTGGGCAGAATGATGCACACGCTCACTGCACATGGGCTTGCAGTTGTGCAACACTCAGGTGAGAGACAGGGGAGAGCTGGAAGGAAAGTCAAGTGCTAACAGCTAGAAGATGAAATCACAGACCCATTAAACTGGTCAGGAAGAACAGAGACAGCTGTCCTGCTCTTATTACTTTCCACTTCAATTTCAGAATAATGAGAATCAGAGGGAAAAAAAAAGAGAGGAATTGGCAAACAACTAAATCTCAGACATAGGAAGGAGGTGTTTGCCATGGAGAGGAAGGAATCAGAGACCTCCATGCTATGGAGCAACAACTCCGTGCCTGGGAAACCAAGAAGATCTGAGGTCAGCTCTGTATGAGATCATTTTTCAAGTGAGACAGGACTTTCCTCAAAACAAAGAAACAAGGGACTGCAGCTTAGGAAAACATGACAGGAGGCTGAAGGGATCAGTGTGAGAGACAAACAACCTCCGTTAGAACCAAGACTGTATGAACACTGCAACCAGAGGTGCAGGTGGTTGGTACTTGCATCTCTCACTGGTGCTGGGAGCACTGCTGCTCCCCAGCAAATATATCCATGGGCCTGGGCAGGCTTCACATGAAGAGCCTATTTTGTTTCCACGGGATGGGCTTTTAGCATCATTGTTTATCGGGTCCCCAGTACTGTGAGGATCTGCTGAGGAGTGCACTGCACCTCCTTTGCTTGGGAAAACCTCCCTAGGAGATGCACATCTACTCGTTACTCCAGATCCACCACATGGAGGGCTGGAGATGCTAATGACTTCAGACAAGACGCAGATGATACAGCTAAGCGATGTCCAAGCCTCTTTCATGCTTCCTTCTCCTGCTGCATTTTCTGTCTCCATGGGTCACATTGTTTTTCTGCACCCGTGATACTCAGAAATGCCACCGCTGAGCACACAGCAGCACTTCATTTTCTGAATCAGAGACAGGGAAGAAAGGAGGGTCACCAGTTCACATCTTTGTCGCAGAACCTCTGGGCTCCTTCAGAGATGTCACAGAGAAATCTCTTCTGCCCAGCCCTGCTGATCAACCTCCTTCAGGCTAATGACCCCAGAGTGCTTTGCTGAAAGAGAGACCCTGTAGCACCCTGTGATGTACACTGGAAGGTGTAGGAGAGCTCTCGTGGCTGCCTTTACCTACACACCTGCTGTTCAACCCACACCAAAACCACGGTGGGGAAGCACACTGGGACATCCCAGCTGTGAGAAGTCTTCTACCAAACCAAGTTCTGCTCTGATTCAAACGTAATCATGTTGAACTGCTGCTGAGTGTGCTTGCTGCTGCCAATGTCTTTGCTGCTTTTTTTAAAGGTAATTAATTAATGCTTTGTTGCTTTTCATCTGCAGTAAAGTGACAGGAGGGTTCTGGGAGGGCGATTGGTTTTGACAAGAAGTCTGTGTGCTTTTTACCAGGCAGTGCAGGGGAGGGAGATACACAGTGGGAGCTAATCTCACTCCTCCTGCCTTCATTTAAACACAGTGCTTAAATGCACTTAAGTGACGAAGGCATTTAACAGCCCTTCCCAGAGGGTTTTTCGGGCTGTTTGCACATGGGTTTGCCAAATTTAATGGCATTTTATGGAAGCTGCTCCCTAATATCTCCCAGGCACTGCAGGCGAATGTCTCATGATGTCATCCCTGAAACAACAAAACATGCTCAGATCTGTTTTATGTGCACAGTCAGAGGAGAGACTTCTCCAAGGTAAAATGCTGGAATGGGAGGAAAGGGGGAATTCCTTTATCATGGTTTTATGTAAAAATCTTCCAATAAACATTACACATGTATACTGAAGAAGCCCCACTCAAGAGATGAGAGACCTGCTGTGGAACAGAGCTGCACAAGCTCATCAGAAAAGGAGGTCTCCTCCCCCAAGGAGCTTACGTCTGAATTCTAAGGCAGGGAACACCAGATGGAGACAGACAGGCAGATGGAAAACAAGGCAGCTCTGTCTACATCCTCGGCACTGATCTCAGCAGAGATGTTGCCAAGCTAAAAAAGTTCTGACCTGAGGAAAAACTTTCCCTAAGTCTGTGGATATGGATGAGGGCTTGTGGGCTTGAACTCATGTCAAATCTCAAACTTCCCTGTCCTGAAACAGTCTCAAACCCATCTGTGCACTACATCGACCCACACCTCAGATGAATCTTCTTCATTTAGAAGATCCCCCAGTCTGAGCTTTGAACCTGCTGTAGAACATCAAGATAGAGGCTTTTCCCGACCAAAGGATTCAAGCTGGCACTGCAAACGGCACTGGTAAAACCATGATCTGTGTCAGTAGTAGCAGCTGTACCAGAACAGCCTCCAGGGACCTTGACAAGGGCAAGGAATCATTGTGTAATGTGCATGGTGCATGAATAGGCCCTTGGCAACCAAGAGATTACAGCCCAAATACATCAATGGGACAATGACCTTCATTCTACAGGTGGGGAAGTGAGATAATGTCAGTGATGTGATATGCACCTTACAATAGGACCTTCAAGAAAAATGAAGAAGGGATGATCAGGTGAGTTTTTCATTGTTCGTTTTGTTAATACTCTGTGGTCCATCATTAGCATCCATTTGACCCAAGAATAAAACCAAAATCAAACAGAGAGCAGAGAGGAGATTCTGAAAATGTGTGTAATTTAAGTTGTATAATATTCAGGGACAGGTATTTCAGACATTGTGGACCCCCAGCATGGAAGACAAGTCATCCTACTCTGACACTAAATGCCAACACTGGAACAATACCAGCTTTATCTGAAGAGCTTATTCTGCAGTATCTGTCTTGCTTTACAGACAGATTTCGATAATGCTCATTTATCTTTAAAAAGAAAGTGGACCTAAAGCTCCTTACACTCCCCTCTTGGCCTTTGTGGTTGTGTAGAAGCAGCTGTTGGCCGAGAATGCAAATGGACTCCACTACAGGAGCTGGAATTCTCCACTGTAGAGATGCTGAGTCATTTGAAACCTCCAAGGAAAAAAACCCCTAACTTTCTTTCTGAAGAGCACAGAACTAAAAGAATCCTGCAGTCCTACAGGCACTGAGAGAGATCATTCTCTTCCATAAACCTTCTCAAAACTCAGACTAGTTCACTTTTCCCTCCTGATGCTACTCCTGCCAGAAAGGTGTCTGAGAATCCCACTGATATGGCTAAAATGCTGAATATAATTTTTAGCCTACTTTCACATAAGGCTATTTGACACACATTATTTTTTGTTCCAGTGTTTTCCTTTAGTTTAAATAATTCTTCTCTCCCTAGTAATTACCTCTAAAGAATATGCAGGCCACCAGGACAACCTTTCTTAGACATCATCTGTATCAATTTAAGTGGAGCTCTTTGGATGTGCTGTTCGGATGGGCTCTCTTAACTGCTGACCTCCCTAGTACTCATTCTTGGTTTGATTTAACCTGTTATGAGTATGGGTGGTCAGAAATACCCTGATCAGCAGCTAGGACCAACATTTGCAGTTGATCCTGAAAAGAAAACACGGATTCTTTCATATTAATACATGTTTAGTCTAAGAGCCACAGTAGAGGAGAATGGTCAAGGATGTCCCACTAACCACATTTGAGGCTAAGCAATAGATGGTGAGCATGAACAATATTCCACTAAGACATCATAAAGTCTTCTTTCCATACATAAAAAAAAAAAATCATACACAAAGAAAAGTAAAACCTATTTCTTAAGACAGGAAAGGGGCCAGCAGCACTAACTCTGAGCACCCCCCTCTCCATTAATCCTCTCAAGCTCTAACACTGGAGCTGAAGGATGGCAGTTGAACGTGAACACTGGCTCTGGTTTTGTTGATCATTTTAGCAGATGGGCTGGGGAAGGTGTGGGTGTGCTGTGAAAAGGCAATTACTGCAGGGAGGGAAATGCAGTTGGATGATAAGGAAACGAGATACAAGTTAAAAAAAAACCCAACAAAATAAAACAATACCAAAAAACAAACACAGGAACAAAGCAGAGAGGGAAGGGGAAAAATGAAAGAGAAAAATTCTAGTGACCTTATATTTCACTATATTTTTTCTGCTGAATTCACCAGTGAGATATTGAGCAAATGATCAGTAACAGCTACATCTGTACTTATTGTACCCAAGCTGCAATTTCACTCAGATCTTTGTATAAATATCAAATTGATTCAAGTGAGATATTTTCTAGGAATAGAGGCTTCCAAATAAACCCGTATTTATACCCTTTTTCACAGGACACAGCTAAAATAGAATTCAGATCTCTCCTCAGAATGAGCTACATATTCCCATCTCCTGTGTGGTAAACAAAGAGCTCCCTTCTGCCGGGCGCTAATCGAAGCGAGTGGCACATGAACAGCATGGGAGTGTGACGGCAGCAGGGACAGCAAACCCCCAGACCCTGAAATAATGAAAACAGGATTGCAGCTCATAACAAAGAGCTATCCTTTTTTTTTTTTTTTTCCCTCCTGGCTCTCAGCTCTTGAATATCTTTTATTTCAAATTCTTATTCACAATTCACTGGTTAGCGCTTGTCAATAACTGTCCGATCTGTTGGGTTGGGGTTTTTTTTTTCCTCCCTAAGGAAATAAGAGCTTAATTTTGATCAAGAAAAGGAGGAGGGGCGTTTGTCACTCTGGGACCCTGATTTACCTGAGGTATTACAGAATATGCTCTATGGAAAAACTCAGGACAATCTGAAGAAGATCTGACATCTAATGATATGCTCCCTGACACTCTCAAACCATCAACACTAGGATCTTTGAGAGGAAAAAAACCCATCAGAAAAGCTGCTTAATTTACATTATGGGAAGGTAACTAAGCTGGAGAGGGACTTGGTGACTTTCTTGGTGCTGAAGAACAGCTGTCTCATGTCTTGTCTCAGCTCTAACCTCTACAGTGGTCTTTCCACAAAAATACTTGGAAAAATACTATTTAAAAACCTGGTTTACAAAAAAAAAAAAAAAGGTCTTTTAAAGGGTCTAATATTTTTGTTGTGCTTGTTTATTTGTTTTTCCCCCAGTCAGTGCTACTTATGTACTGCAAGTGTGATGGCTGCTGGGTTTGCAGAAGTAACAGCATGAAGAACTTTTCACCTGCATCACGAGGCAGAGCATGACCTGGGTCTGTATTGACTGGAAGACAAACACAGCTGCAGCTGGCAGGTAACACCAGAAAGAGGATTACAAAGGGAGTTCCAGTTCCCCCCTTAGCAGACAGGTGCCCACCTCCCCAAGCCCCCTCACAGCTGGCACAGCCCAGTGCTGCCGTTCGCTGTCTCAGCGGAGAGGCCAAGCAGCGACCAGGGAGTTTATTTATAAATATTTTAGCAGACTGAAGAACCAGGAGGAGTTTTAAATTTACATTTCTTTATACATACTCCCACTCAGAATCTGTGAGCTCAGGAAATCTGTATCAAATCATCACCACAGCCTGACAATGGGATTTACAGGGGCAACGTACCCATAAAGGCAGACGCCTCCACTGACACGCAGGCAATCTTGCTTTCCATAATGATTTTAATTGCTAATTTTTCTTTTATATATATA